>JAOTQJ010026218.1:0-53244 GCA_025642045.1 Solanum sejunctum | reverse complement strand
GCTTATGGAACTAGTTTTTATGCATGTGATTCTCACGACTCTATTCATGCCATTATGGTCTCGTTCCCCAGTTCTCGGGCCAGTTATTATCGTGCATATGTATAACTGTATGTATATATATTCCGAAGCAAGTTGGATACAGTGGGTCAGTTTGCCCATGGGCCGGCTTTGTTTAGTTAGGAGACATAAGGTGCTGGGCTTGGGATATGTTGGTATCATGACGTGTGGGTGCTGGGCCTCGTTCGCCCCGGCTCACGTGAGTGCTTGCCTGCTATTTGCCTCAGCTCACCTATCCTATGATGTGAGTGTTAGGCCTTTGTTCGCCTCGGCTTACTTATGCTACAGTTGGGACTTGTGTTGGAGATTTCAAGAATTTGAAATTTTTGGTGTTATGCTGTGGTATGGCCCAAGTTTGGAGGTCGCCATCGTTCCCGTCCGATATGCATTACTTTGATATTTTAAATAAAGCATTATTTTGATATTTGCATGTAGGGTTGACTCATATATTCTTATTGGGATTATTACACTTATTTATATTTTGTACTTTTTGCTTTACATATTCGGTACGTATTTCGTACTGAGCCCCTTCTTTCAGTGACTGCATTACATGCCCGCAGTTTTAGGATCTGTATCTACCGTTAAAGTGCTTCCTTTGCCTCAGGAGCAGATTTTTGGTATATACTGTACACTTATTTTTTGTATTTTACATTTATGTATATTTGAGGATATGACGGGGCCCTGTCCCATCCTATGATTCATTTCATATGTGTAGAGGTCTATGGATACATATGGGTGTGGGATATTGCATATGGTATGACTACGTATGTATGATACATTTATTGGGCGGTTCTACCACAGCGGTGACCTTGTCGGCCCGCATACATATGTGTTGTATGCTGGGGTTGCTGTTTGTAAGTTTGGTTAGTCAGTAAAATAGAAAAAACTCTGCCGAAATTTCAATAGATTCCTTAGCTATTATAGTTGGAAATCCAGTTTAGTGTTTGTCTGGGTGCCCAATCGGCACTAATCATGGTCCCTGGTTTGGGTCGTGACAATATGTATATGATAAATGAGATAACATCATATACATTTATTTCTTATATTATATCAGGAACATGTTGTGTCATTATCATAACATGTATGATATGTTTTGTATCAGTAACCATGCGATGAAATAAAAATGTCACCTCTATGACATGTTATGTATCAGTAACCGTATGATGGAATAAAAATGGATATATTAGTATCCCTAGCAAAACTTATATGTATTTGCTTTTGAAGTTGTCATGTATTCATACTTGAAAATTACAGATTAATAGTAGGTGATACCTTAATAATTACAACATGAGCGATGTTATACGTATTAGTAACTAATGTGAATATATTGAAAACTACAGTTTCCAATGCACATATTGATACCTAATTGCATTCTGATACCATAATTGTTGAATTTATATCATGGACAAATACAATTTGTAAGTCTGAGGTATATTCATGTGTCATTAAATGTATGGAAAGAAAAATATAGGTATCAGGACCTGTCTATTTGAGCGTCCAGTATACTTCAATGCAGTGCTGATACATAATTCTTAAATTTGTATCACGAATAATCCAATTTGAGAAATTCTAATTGAATTAGCTGTAACCTTTGTGATTTTACGTATAGGTATTTACCCTAAAGATTGAACAAAAAAATAAGGATCAATACATATATTTTCATGAAACAAAAAGTTGTATCACACATGCACTTATCGTAAAAATATATATTGATACTTCTTTTCTTTAAAAATTGTATCAGACAATGTATTTCGACGAAGTAAAAATATGTATCACATATGCACTTGTCATAAATATGTAATGATACTTACATTCTTTAAAAGAGAATCGGATAGTGTATTCCAATCAAAAGCATAAATCGCAAAATTGACAACAGTAAAACATTAACCAAATGTAAAATATTTACAACAAACATACACATCTATAATACCATATCCAACAAATGCAATGCAGAATAGCCAATATCCAAATCAAAATACTATTCTACGTTAACCAATTTCTCTGTATCAGGAGGATATGATAACCCCTGATCCTCAGAGGATCATCATTTTTGCTTTTGTAGCCTTGTTTAGCCTTTTCACGCCCTTATTTTCACAATAATGTTGCATATTTCCTTCGAAAATAATTGGCATCAATATTATCATTACATATGAGAATAACTATTTTTATAAAGATAAATTTACTAATACATAAATACATCATGATACAAAAATAATTGCTAATACTTCCCTTAAAGTCTTGTAATATTAGTTCTAAAAAGAAAGAACAAAATTTTTAGTAGAGATCATACTGCAAATAAACATAACATATTGATATAAATTAGTGATACACTTGTTCTATATTTTTATTAAAAGTATAGAATAATATAAAGTGGATATGTGCATATTAAATGCAATGAATGATACAAATTTAAATATATGTATAACATTGATATAAAATGTACAACTTTCTTTACAGAAAAAAAGTATTATACTATGCATGTACATATATTTCTTATATTGTATCAGGATGATCCTATATGATGATCATAACAACACTGATACAAAATGATATCTCACATATCAATGATACAAAAACTTATAGATGCACCAATACAAAAAAGTTTCATTAAGGCATTATATCCTAAAAATATTCATAACTCATTATATATAGTATATCACATTATTGATACCAAAAAAATATAAACAATTATGATAAAATATTGATATCAAACTGCTTTTATAAAAATAAACGCACTGATATATAAATAGTCTATGATACAAAAATGTTGTTACAACTTTTATTATAGACTTGCAGTATCAGTTCCAAAAAACAAGAACATAGTTATTGATACAGATCATATTGCAAACACTAATTGCGACAAAAAATTCAAACAAAAATAATGCACAATAAAATATACTCTATATTTTAAATAATGATAAAAACAAATATAAAACACCGATATAAAGAATAAACTGATTATATGCATTTTAAAATCAAATGAATGATAAAAAATTAAATATACAAAATCATGATATAAAGTGCAAAGGATGATGCTGATACGGTATTCACTGTATATGTATTTCTTAGTCTGTATCAGGGTGATACTTAGTGATGATCAGAAGAACAATAATACAAAATTAAAGCTCATTGAGCAATTATACAAGCCCTTAAACATGGACTGATACAAAAATATTCGTTATGTAACAGTATCGTATAACTCATTATACTAATTATATCACCTAATTGATACAAAAAAAATTCAAAAATAATGATACAACATTCATATCAACTGCTTCATGATAAAATAACCTACATGATAATATATATTTTACGATACAAAAAAAGGTTACTGTCAGTTCCATTAAGGTCTTGCAGCATCAGCACATGATTATTGATACAAATCATAATGCACAACTAATAATGACAATAAAATAGTGCATGACATAAAAAAAATTGCTACTACTTCCATTAAAGTCTTACATGAATAGTTGCAAAAAGCAATAACATAGTTAATGACACAAATCACGATGTAAATACTAATTACAAAAAAAAATATACAAACTCAAACAATACAAAGTTTGAACTTTTGGTGGTGACAATTTGACAGACAACAATGGTAATATTTTTTTTTGTGAAGGGTCTTCATCACTACGGGTTTTGAATGTAGATCCAACAACCTTCGTCGATTTGTTCGACTTGGACGCTTCAACCTTAGAGCCCTTCTTCTTTATGACCTTTGGGCGATTATTATTCTTAGTTCCATTATCGTTGGAACTATCCTCAACTGAAATATTCACTGATTCATCTGAAATATCACATTGACGCAATTCTTCGCTTGCTTGAATACTTTCATAGTGGCTAATATTGTCGCCATTTGGAAATGCATTCTTAAGTTTTGAGGCAAGTGAATGACTAGACGCCATTTTTATGGTGAATAAGTTTTGTAGACAAAATTGAAATAAAAATTAGGACAACAATAGCGAAAGATAAAAGGAAAAAAGAGAATTTTTTCAGGTACTCCTTATTTGAGGAAGTGGATTTCAAATTCAATTTAAATAACAGACTTTTCATATTATCCTTATTTTGGGATGTGGATTTCAAATTAAAATTTAAATAACATTAATAACTTTTAAAGGAAGGAAGTAATCAAAATAACACTTACTATGTACGTGTCAGATAGGCATCATTAAACTGAAAAATGTTTAATATTTGTATCAATAAACAAGAGAGAAAGGATAAAAAGGAGATTTCCATAATTTTATTTGAGGAATAGGACTACAAGCAATTATAAAAATAAAACTAGTGTATTTGTATAATTTCTCCTAAAGTTTACCATACATAAAAGAGCGGATAGAACAGATATAAGCCCACAGCTAAAAGAAGTGGATAGTTTTCCATAATTATCACGGGTTCCATGAGGTTGAAGCAAATATCTGATGCCTCGGCTTCCAACTAATACCTTTGACAGCGTTATCCAAGTTGCTGGTTTTGCTAGAGCAATCAATGCTAGAAAAATCTGACCAAATGAATTTTTAAAATAAAAAAAATAAGCTTTTACAAATTTGTATTTTTCTGATGAGATATTTTTAGAGTAAAAGCAAAAAAAAGTGAAGGTATCAACTCAGTTGCTGAGGATGGATAGAGCAACACCTGTACAAAGCTTTCATACCTCCACAACCAATCTACTAACCTGGTCGGAGGTTTCACCGTCGTCTTACTCTTCCTCTGCTACATCTTTCGGCAGTGCTTCTCGCTCTCATCAGGTGAGTCATCATTTTCTCATTTTAACTAATTGCATTATTTGGGGGTTTTTCTCATCTTTTTTCTCTTTCCATCGCTTGGCAGCCTTCTGATGGAATCGGTAAGGCCGTTTTTGGTGGTTAGATCACTGATGAAGAAGCTGATAGCTTGAACAAATGGTAAGACAAACAAGTGACTTAATTCATCTTTAATCTCTTTGATCTGATTGATGTATTTTAACTATGGAATTTACTATTTTACTCGTATAGTCATTTGTTCATGCATGTCTTCTTGATCTATATATATCTAATGGTCATTGTTTCAACTAGAAGTTTGTTTAATGCGACTCCGAATTTCTTATGCTATCAAAATGAGCTTTATTTAGTAGGGAAGTTGTCTTAACTGCTGAAACTTGGTTAAGCGAGGGACTAAATAAGCCAATTGTGTTGAATACTTCATATAGCCGACAATATTCTCTTTGGCATCATATGGTTTTAAGCTATCTAGATTTTTGGCCCTAGGATTTGGTAAACCCCAATTTGAAGTTTGTTTATGAAATCTGCAAAAGGAATTAATTTCAATTTCAATTTCAAATCCCAAATTCTCAATAAATTAGGATTTCAAATTCTAAGTTGGAATTTTAAACCTTTTAATATAAAACTTGCCAATAAGTTTATATTCATCAGAAAAAGATGCAGTAGTTTAAATTTCACTAAGAAAAACAATGACATTTTTTCTTGTACCATATGGGAGCATTATATCTAAGAATAACTAGTTATTACTATTATTAATTTACTGGACCTGCAGATCTTTGTAAAATTATGTGTATTTGAAAATTTATAATAGTATATAATCACAAGTAAAAGAAATGTGGAGATATGTGATTTATGAATTCAAGGACTTAGGATATTTTGACACTTTGTTCATGAATTACTCCCTGTCCCATATTAAAATGTCACTATACTAAATATAATCATCCCATATTAGTTTATCACCTTACAAAATTAAGGCTGTATACAATAGACCGTTGTTGTCGAGTCCTTTCCCGGACCCAACGCATAGCGGGAACTTTGGTGCACCAAGTTTGCCCTTTATTTACTTTACAAAATTAAAAAAGTATTAAATGTTTTTCCCCATAATACCGTTGCCATTAATTCTTTTTGAAAGTGTCCACACTTGTTTGTAATGTTCCAAAGAAGTTCTTTAGGGATAAATTAGTAAAACTATTATGGACCAACATACCTTGGACAAAACTTTCCATTTTTACCAAAATGGACTACACCTTTCATTGGAGAAATCTTCAAATAAAATCAATCACCCACTTGGAATTCTAGGTCCCTTCGTCTTAGATCGACATAGGATGACGACGTTGGCCTATCCTTAACCTCTCTCTAAGCATCTTAAAATTCTCAAGAGCTTCCATAACCAGATTTGTCACCAATAAAGCCACCTCTCAAACCTCAAATCAACCCACCGATGATCTACAATGTCTCACATAAAGAGACTCAAAAGGAGCCATACTTATGGTAGAGTGATAACTTTTGTTGTAGGCTAACTCAATCAATGGAAGATGGTCGTCCTAAATACCTTTAAGCTCCAAGACACAATTCCTAAGCATATCCTCAAGTGTTTGAATTGTCCTTTCGGCTTGGCCATCCATTTGAAGGTGCAAGGCCGTACTAAGGTGAACTTTGGTACCAAGACCCCTTTGAAAAAACTTCCAAAAATGTGAAGTAAGTTGTGCAATATGATCTGATATAACGGATAAACGAACCCCATGAAACCTCAGCATCTCATGGATGTACAACCTTGCATACTCTTCAGCCCAATATGTAGTCTTGACCAGTAGAAAGTGAGCCAACTTCATCATCCTATCAACTATCACCCATATGGAATCAAAACGTTTTCTAGTCTTGGGTAAACCAACCACAAAATCATATTAATCACCTCCCACTTCCATGTAGGAATCTCTATGCCTTGGGTTAGGCCACCCGGCCTTTGATGCTCGGCTTTGACTTATTGAAAACTATGGCAACTAGAAACAAATTTAACAATGTCCCTCTTCATTCCTCTCTACCAATACACATCCTTCAAGTCTCTATACAATTTGGTGGAACCGGGGTGGATAGAATAAGAAGAGTTATGGGCCTCATGAAGAATTCTCTCTCTCAAACCACCAACAGATGGCACACACAAGCTACCTTGGTATCTAAGGTCCCCATCTCCCCTTTGGGAGAAAACTTCTATTTTTACCTCTCTCACCAAGGCCTTCAATTCAAACAAAGAGGAGTCTAGATCTTGTTCAGTTATCACCTCATCAACCAAAGAAGATTTAGATCCATCAACAATAACAATACCATTATCCACATCTTTTAACCTCATCACCAATCTAGCCAATCTATTCACCTCTCTAGCTATCTCCCTATCATCACCATCCATAAGAGCTAGGGTACCCATACACACCCGACTGATAGAATCCGCCACCACATTTGCCTTACCTGGATGGTAATGAAAACTCATGTAATAGTCCTTAAGGAGTTTTAGCCACCTTCTTTTTCTCAAGTTAAGATCTTTTTCTGTGAAGATATATTGAAGTCTCTTATAATCGGTGAAGATATCTACATGCACCCCATAAAAATAATATCACCAAATCTTTATTGCAAACACCATGATGACTAATTCAAGATCATGGGTAGGGTAGTTCTTTTTATGCACCCTGAGTTGCCTAAAAACATAAGCTATAACCTTACCATTTTGCATTAATACACAAACCAAACCAACTCTAGATACATCACAATACATCATAAAAACCTCAAGACCATCTGGTAGTGATAATATAGAAGTGGACACAAGTTTCTCTTTCAATCTTTAGAAGCTTCTCTCATATTCATCGGTCCCATACAAACTTAACCTTCTTTTAAGTCAATTTTGTTATAGGGGAAGCAATAGAGGAAAACCCATTCACAAACCTTTTATAGTAACCCTTGAGGCCCAAGAAACTCCTAATATCCGATGGGGTCAATGGTCTAGGCCAATTTCTAATCACATCGGTCATCTTAGGATCCATTTTAATGCCATCACCGACACCATATGACCCAAGAATGCAACCTTCTCCAACGAAAACTCACACTTGTCATATTTAGCATACAATCTCTCCTCCCTCAATCTTTGCAACAAAACCCTCAAATGGACTATATGCTCTTCCCTACTATGTAAATAGGATCAAAATATCTTCAATGAATACCACAACAAAGGAATCGCGATAGGGTTTGAAGACCCTATCTATTATGTCCATGAAGATGGCAGGTGCATTACTCAACCAAAAGGACGTCACCACAAAATCATAGTGTCCATATCTAGTCTAGAAGGCCATATTGGTAATATCACTCTCCCTCACCTTCACTTGATATTACCCGAACTGAAGATCAATCTTAGAGAAAAAGCTAGCCCCTTGCAATTGGTCAAACAAATCATCAATTCTTGGAAGAGGATATCTAATCTTTATAGTGATCTTATTGAGTTACTAGTAGTCAATGCGCATCCTAAGTGCACCATCTTTCTGCTTTACAAATAACACTGGTGCACCCCAAGGTGATTGACTAGGTCTAATAAATCCCTTTTCTAATAAATCTTTCATTTGTTCCTTTAACTCCTACAACTCCGTTGGAGTCATACGGTAAGGGAGAATGGAGATAGGTTGAGTGTTGGGAAGGAGATCTGTGCCAAAATCTATCTTTCTTTTGGGAGGTACATTGGAAAGACATCAAGGAACTCACTTACAATTGAAACCGACTCAATAGAAGAGACTTTGGACTCCACCTATTTAACCCTCATAAAATGATACAAACATCCCTTGGAAATCAACCTATAGGCTTTAATGCATGAGATGAACCTATCCTTCACTACCATATCATGACTTTCCCATTAAGGAACGAGTTCATTTGGTAATTAAAACTTGACCCTACAAGTTCTACAATCAATAGAAGCATAGTAGGCATGCAACCAATCCACCCCAAGAATAACATCACAATCAACCATATCTAGTTCAACAAGATCACAAGGTAGTATTTTATGAAAGATGCAAACTAGACAATTTCTATACACCCTCCTAGCAACAATAGATATACCAATAGGAGTAGACACTTCATATAACTCATGCAACAACTTCAACTCAACATGGAACCTTTTAGCAAGAACAGGTGGGTACTAAAGGAAAGGGTGGCACCCGAATTAATCAAAGCATAAATATCAAGATCAATTATTTTCAACATACCGGTAACAACATCAAGGAGCTCACCAACTTTTTGCGTCCCATGTAGAGCATAAAATCGATTATTCCTTGCGGCACCACCTTGGGAACTACCTCTACCCAATGGGACAGCATCTGCACCCCAAACCTTGCTACAGTTTCTTAGACAATCTACTTTCTTGCGACATAGATCCCCACAACCATAGTATGCACTAGTACCTATCAAACACGGGACATTATGACTCTTCCCACACCTAGGACACATATTATTAGGTGCAAAACCACCAATAGCTTGAGGTCTAGGGAAGTCATTATTAAACTCCCTATTTGTAACATGAGGTGGCCTTGGGCCTTGAGGAAGTCTAACACCCTTGTGGAACTTGCCCTCAAAATAGGCCCTCATGGCCTCATGACCCCTTCTTTTTCTCAACTTCTCTTCTTCCATTTGCTTGGAATATTTCATCAACCGAGATAAGTACATATAACCAATAAGTAAGGCGGACCGACATTTTTCACTTACCAAGTCGGAAACCCCCATAACAAACTTATTCATCCTTGACCCTAGGATTGACCACTAAGTGAGGAGCATATTTTGAAAGTTAATTAAATTTGAGGGCATACTCCCTCACACTCATGTTACCTTGTTCAGGTTCATAAACTCAACTAACTTTGCTTCCCTAAGCTCAAGAGCCAAAAACCGATTAAGGCCAATTTAAATTCCTCCCAAAACACCACATAGCCATTACCCTTCTCACCCTTCAATTGATCATACCAAATTTGGACTACCCCTTTGAGTTGGTACACTACTAACTCCACTTTCACATTTGTTCCAATACCCATGATAGACAAGATTTAGTAGACGTTATCGATAAAATCTTGTGGATCTTCATCCATCTTTGACCCATGGAAAGCCAGAGGATTCATCCCCATGAAATATCTTACCCTAGCTCTTTGGGTAGTAGCATAAGTGGCTTGGGCCCCTTGTTGGACTTAGTTGGCCAACAATTGGTCAACCACAATAAGATCATCCTGGAGCTCACCATTGGTAGATTGTTCCTCGAGATTTTGGGCACGCCTTCCTCTAGTGTTAGGCATGATCTATCAGAAAAGAACAATTGTTACGGTGGAAAACTTGTCACAACTCTAGAGCATGACTTAGAACATGAAGAAAGGAAACATTTCCTAAAACATCTCATAGCCTCCTACTCGTAGTCATGGCGTGCTTCACAACATTGAGTAGGACTCTAATACATGTGGTGTGTTGGAATCCAAGGATCTATCAAACCAGTGCTCTGATACCAAGTTTTTCACGACCTAGGCCTAGGGCCTAGATGTGACACGACGAATGGAAACCCCGAAGGAACCCCAAAGAAGCCTCTTAACTTGTCATTACATATCCTTGGTTGCGGAAGCATATAAAAGATATATAGAATAAGAATATGGGAAATACGACTTAGGGAAGGTTTGGATAAACATCATAATCAATAGACAAGAGTCAAGGCTCATACATAGATACACAACATGTCCAACAAAAACCTCTAATACATACATAGAGATGGGGCAAGACAAAATGACCAGGCTCAGCCTCATAGTCAATAGAACATAAGAAAGTGTCTCAACACAAGTCAAGAGGAAAAACATAAACCAAGGTCCCCGAAGTGGAGGATTCACCAATAAGCTTGGAATAGCACCATCTAACTACGTGGAGGAGGAGGAGGATCAACTTTAGCATCGGTTCTTACATCGTGATATCATGTAGGAAAGAGTATGTGTTAGTATGTTTGAATGTACTAAGTATATGGGATGCAATGCACAAATGATACATTTCATAATCAATATGCATGATAAAAGACAATAGGCATGGGATACCAATATGACATGAATCATCAATGCATCAGTAAAATATGCTTAAGTAACTCATGTTCGTATAAGATATCATATGTGAAGAATAGACCAATCTAGATTTCCAAATGTACAACCCTTTGGTATGTTAGTGATGATGCCACCCTATCACTTAGGTGGATGAGTACTAACCCTCTTCTTGATTAGTGATAATGCCTCCCACCACCTAGGTGGATGAGTACTAACCCTTATCTCAGTTGATGAGTATAAAACCCCATCTCAATTAGTGATGATGCCGCCCCATCACTAGGTGGAAAAGTACGAACCCTTTTCTCAGTTACCCAGGTCCTTGACCCCTATATTGGGTGTGGTCTAATGCAATGCTTTATAGGATTTATCATAAGCTCTAATGGAATACATCATATAGGATTAATAATATACATAAGTTCATTTCATCATCATCACATAATTCATATCAAATCATGCTTTGGACCTTCAATTTCTCAAGAAACCATAACCGAACATTTTATCAAACACCTTGAGGGTGTGTAATAGGTAAAATACCATGCAATTTATATATGAAATCATGCAATAAAATCCATTATAAAATCATCAATCAACACCTTGTAACATCCTCATGACATACACATCAAAAACCCTCATCAAATCCAACATTAGATCAAAGATTTAGAGCTTAAAACATATTAAAACAACCATACTTTGATGAACTAAAATCACTGTGCAGTAAATTTCTCAATATGCAAGATGCATATGTAAAATCAACTCTAAATTATGCAATATTATTAAAAAGGAGGCTTAGGCACCATAGGTGATAGGACCTAATGGTTCAACACCACATACCTTAGCTTTGGAGAACTTCTTGGTGAATGTTGAAGATGGAGGCTTGATGCTTGAAGAGAATCCTTAGTTCTGGATGAAGGTTTTGAATTTTGAAATTTGGAGTGAAAATATGGCTAAGTATTTTGGGGAGTATTGGTAAACGTTTAGAATGATATAAAGATGAAATTTGACTAAGTATAGATAAAAAAATATTTGAAAAATTTGGGCCCAACACTTAGAATATTTTGGATCGCACAGGAAAACACTGCCAGGCAAAATACACATCTCCGTGTCGCACGAAAGATGCGAAGAGGAATTTAGACTAAAGCATGCCAAGGTGTGTCGCGGAGGTATCGTGAAAAGCTCTTAGGAATTTGTCACTTAAAAAATTATAATTGCTAATTTTTCGCTCTTAAATCGAGGTTAGACCCATTTTCACCTAATTTTGACCCCCTGATCACAAATATGAAGTTAAATTTTCAAAATTATGAACAATATTTTAGATATATGGAAATTAAAATTCAGAAACTCCAAGGCAAATTTTTGGGCACTTTTTAGGGTCGTTTCACAAGGATGGGTTCATTAGGAAATTAGAACTTAACTTTGCGAGGTCATATAAGCAATAGAGGCATGATATGCATGTAAACTAATCCATCCCAAGAATAATATCAAAATCTACCACGTGAAGCTTAACAAAATCAGAAGGTAAGTCTTAATGCAATAGAGACACACGATACTCCAATAGATACTTTTAGCAACAATAGATTCACCAACAGGGGTAGACATCTCAAACGCTTCACATAATAGCTCGGGACACATATGATGTCTGTTAATAACAAGGGAGTAATGAAAGAGAAAGTGTCACCCGAATCCAATAAAGCATATACGTTAAAATTGTAGATGTTTAACATACTGGTATTAACATCAGGGGCTTTATCCATCCTTATTCTACCTTAAGTGAATAAAACTAGTTGTGATGTGGAGAACCCCCTTCTTGACCTCCTGGAACATTTTAATCACTATAAGCACCACGTCCTTCGGGACAACTATCTTTCCCTTATTTGGATAATGAGCAATCTTGTGGCCCATTTGCCACACCCAAAGCAAGCACCCCTATTTTTATAACATCTACCACCATGATTTTTACCAAACTTTCCACACCTAGAGATATTTTGACCACCATTACCACCTTGAACTCTAGGGTTGGGCACCCTATCATTAGCAAACCTTTGGCCTTGAGCATTGGAGGACCCTTGTCCTTGGAATTTTCGGATTCGTTAAAAATAACCGTCTTTAGCACCTTGAACTCCACCATTATAATGAACCCTATTGGTCTCTCCACTCCTCCTCTTTCTAAGCGTTTCTCCTTTAAGTTTCTCAGCATAAGTCATGAGATGATACAAGTCCATATCTCCAGTGAGCATGGCAGTGTGGCATTCTTCATTTATCAAGTCAAACAATGCCATCATAAATTTTTGCATTCTTGCCCTAGGATCGGTGGCCAAGTGAGAATCATACTTTGAGAGATTGTCAAATTCAAGGGAATACTTCCTAATACTCAGAGAGCCTTATTTGAGGTTCATAAACTTTGTCATCTTTGCCTCCCTTAATTCCATGGAAAGAAGCAATTGAGAAAGGCGACCTTTCTTCCTAAGAGATAGGCTCTCCATTCCCTATCTCCCTCTTCTATTAAACAACCTTCAATTGAGCATGGCCTTCAGTTGGCAGGGCACTATTTCTGCTTTTTCCTCCAAGCTTACCCCAATAATATCAAGAACTTTGTACACCTCATCGATGAAATCTTAGGGGTCTTCTTCAACTTTGGAGCCATAGAACTCTGGAGGATTCATTCTTGTAAAATCCCTCATTCTTGAAGTAGGGTTAGGAGCATGAGAAGATTGAATTCCTTGGTTAGCCACGACTCTTTCTAGTAATGTGACCACTTTTTTGTATTCGACATGAATGACCCTTCTTTTCCTTGGGGAACTTATGGAGTCAGAGGTACCGATTTTCCATCAAGAGTGGGAGCTCTTTCTGATACTCTTCTTTAAGGCATGATCTAATACCAAACATTATCCAGTATGAATAAGAAGTCTCAATTTAAATCTAAAACATTACATACAACATGAAGAAGTGAATAATTCTTAAAATGCCTCATAGACTCTTATTCATTGTTATGGCGCGCTTCATAACCATGGAAAAGACTCTATTTAACATAGTGTGTTAGATTCCCTAGGACCATTTACAAATCTTGTGCTTTGATACCAAGCTTTTTATGACCTAAGGCAAAGGACTATGCATAACACGACGAATAAGGAACCTATAGGGACCCAACACAAGCCTCTTAAGCATACATGGCACATCCTTGTTTGCAGAAGCATAATTAATTAAGAAACATATAATTCAAGGGGAAATAAGGCTTTTGGATCAAACTGTGGGGATGTTATAGGGAAGGGGATTAGCATGAGAACATAGAAAATATTATATAAGGGGCGAGTACGTATGACTCATGCTATGAGGAGAAATAGGGACTTAGGACTTCTATCTCAACAACAAAACAAGCAACAAAACATAGGAGAGAATAAGGGAATAAGGTTAGTCTTTAGTAATACATAGACATAATAGGAGTCGAGCTCATAACATATAAATCTATATCCAACACCACCTCTAACAAAGAGTGGCTAAGCCAAGACATCTCCAAGACTCACCCTCAAAAGATAAATATCCATAAATATACAAGTCTTAATAAAGTGTGAAAGTAAATAGATATTGCCCCCAACATAGAGGACTCACCAAAAGCAATCTTCAACCGAATCATCTAACCACATGGAGGAGGAGGATGAACAGGAGCTCCAACCCCTACATGGCTAGATTATATAGGACAATATATGTGCGAGTACTTTGAATGTACTAAGTATGCAAGGTGCAATACAACAAGAAACATAAGCCATAATTAAACAATATACATAATCATAACCAATGAATATAGGCTCAATATGACATGAATGATAAATGCTTAGCCAAAAGTGTATGAAGAATCATCAAGTCACATGACATAATATATATAGTGGAAAAGGACCATAACTGACATGTAGGACCAAGCTAACTACAACTTGGAATCTTGATGTTCACTCCACACAAGACAAGGAGCGGTCTACTTTGCCAAGGTAACCCAAATACACACCTTATGGGAACTCCCTTATTTTGAAGAATGCTTCACAAACACCTTATGAGAACACCACCCTTTTTGGTTAATATTTGAGAGAAGTCCTCATGGGAACTACACTCTTTTTGGTTATTAATTAGTATATGCCATGTTGGAACACCACACTTTTTAGTCAATCATGTAATATAAAGCTATATGGATCCATTAGCAAATTCACAAACCTATGGTGGCAACATAGTTAAGGAAAAGTAGTTATCTACCAAGGTCCTCTCGTTGCATTAGCCTTGACTACTCGAAACCATCTGTCATTACGGATGTCCTCGTTGACCTTTCTTTGGAACATGAGGACATTTAGCAAGTTTGTGATCCACCTTGCCACACTTTTAACAAGCATTTGAAAATGTCAAGCATCTATCCAGATGATTCTTCCCACATACACATACTTGGGATTAATTAGCCAACCTTCAAGTTGTACCATGTGATAAGCCACACCCTTGGATTTGGAATTTGATTTGAGCCTTGTCCTTGGAACCTTTAGCTTTGTGAAGGATGAACATTTCCACCACCATTTCTAGTTTTCTCCCTTAACTTATTCGCATAAGTCATAAGCCAAGAAATTTCCATCTTTTTTATAAGCATGGCAATACAACATTCTTTGTCCACCAAATCTGAGATCCCCAAAATGAATTTGTGCATTCTAGTATAAGGATAAAAAAACCAATATAGGGGCATATTTTGAAAGCTTAGTGAACTTGATTGCATACTAACTCATAATTCACCCTTGCTTGAGGTTGATAAACTCAGTCATCTTTCCCTTCCTAATCTCAAGAGGGAAGAAACAATCCAAAAAAAATCTTGAACTCCTCCCAACCAATTCTATCACCTACTATCTTAGTCACCCATTGAGCGAACCACACTTGGGCCACTCCCTTTAGTTGATAAAAAGCTAACTCATTCTTCTCTTTTAAAGATACTGCCATAATGACCAACACTTTGTATATCTCGTCAATAAACTCTTTACCATCTTCATCAACTTTGTATCCATAGAATGTCAAAGGGTTCATTCAAGAAAAATGTTTCACCATAGTAGTTGGGTTGGGAACTTGAGGAGGAGCAGCTATAGCCTATCTATCTTGGTTAGGCATAACCTGGGCCAATATCGCAAAAGCAGCTAGGAACTCATCATGAGTGAATGGCTCTCTTATAGGCACTTGAGGAACTTGACCCTTACTAATATAAGCCTCTCTAGGTGGAGGTACTCTTCTTTGAGGCATTGTCTATAAAGGCAACAAAGAATATTCATTAGAGTTAGGAAATGTTAGGACATATTCTATGGCATGACATGAATCATGAAGAAATGAAATATTTCGTAAAACACCTTATAACCTCCTACTTATAGATGTGGCATGCTTCACACCTATGAATAAGACTCTACTTGATGCAATATCTTAGACTCTGAGGATCATTTCAAAACCTTAGTGCTCTAATACTAAGTCTATCATGGTCCAAGCCTCGGTCCTAGTCATAACATGGCAAATGAGGGGACCAAAGGTACCTCACCTAAGCCTTTTAGCACACAATAAGCATACAAGGTAAAAAAATAGGAGAATAACATAGTAAGTGAAAGCTAACTTAAGCATAACATAGGAGTCATACATAGCATGAAAAAAATTGTAATGACCTTCAGTTTAGCAACCCTGAGTACATAAAAATTGGCTTGAAAACTAACTTGGAGTCTGGTTTGTGGGACAACTTACAACTTGTAGGTTCATTCTTAAATATAGAACTTCAAGAAGGGGAGAAGTTTCTAAGTGTTGGCTAACCTACGGACTAAGTAACAACCCATAGATAGTTTCGTGAGTGGGACCCCAAACATGAAGGAAATTTGGAGTTTTTAGGAAAGTAGTGTACGAGTTATCAGATGACCAATAGAACGTGTTACGACTTATGGACATATTTTGTAGGTAAGGCCAACGAAGTGAGGAACAATGGTTAAGTGAGGAAGGACTCTACAAGTCTAACCATAGCTTGTAAGATCTTTCATGGCCTGTACTAATGCTTCATGATTTTCAGTCTAGCAAAGTTGATTTTTTAGGATTTTCAGATGTGTCATCAAATGAAGGGACTTACAGCCTATGGACTGACTTATGGCCAATAATCATGGTATTATAGTTCAACTTTGGCAGTTTTAGTGAGAGATAATTTTATCATATTTGTCCTTTCTTATACTACATCATTTGGGGATGGGAAAGGGACCCTATAATAGCCCTTAAGCCCTAATTTCTTCATTCATACTCTCATTCTTAACTTTGTAAATTTCAAAGGCAAAAAGGGGCACTCAAGGACATGTTAGGGCAAGGCTAGGGTTTCAAGATTCTCCCTCATTCTTACAAGTTTGTGCCACTCTAGTTCTTTCAAGGTATGTGAGTTGATTTATGGGTATCCTTTCACCCATAAAGTCCTTTATTAATTATTTTACCTTTTCTTTAAGTTTCACAAGTTAATATGCGTGATTATGATGATTTCATGATATTTATGTTATTATATGATACTTATGAAGTTTATCAACTATTTTTCTAAGTAAATATATGCATATTTAAAGAACGATATTGATTCCATGACATCTTTCGATGTGATAACAATGAGCAATTTCCTTATGACTTATGTGACTTATGGTTGTTCCATGAGAAACTAAGCCCGCATATTTTTAAGTAAGGTTTCTATGATTTACGATGATAATTATGGCATTAATGAATAGCTTCAAAGTTAAGTTTATTAAAGATATAAGCATGATTTAATTGCCATAAAAGATGTTTATAAAGATTCTTAAGTTTTGAGCTACTCTTATTGATTGCTACTTATGATTCTAAGGATATATTTTAAAGATTCCATGAGATGATTTAGCACTGAGAGGACTAGAGATTCTCAGTTCATTTGTTGAGGCATCATCCCTTAAGCTAAATTTTAATGTTTCTAACTATGTGCCACCTTAGGAGCCTTATAGGCTAGGAAGTAGATCCACAAAGACCCCAAATATTATGAATGATGCAATTGCAATAACTAAGTTTGGATATCTATCTTGGCAAATAGATTCCCCTTTTTCCAGTGGAAGGAGTGCATTGGCCCTTTCCCAATGGAAGGAGTGCATTAGATTTCATTTTCAAATGATATCCAGATTGTTCACAAATATTCATTTTGGATTTCAAGAATTTCTTAGTAGCTCACATGACCTTACTGTCGATTATTGTCTATTCCCACAAGCTTTGTGATCTTATGATGTGTTTTCACTTTATGTATTTTCTTATGCATTATCTCTGATTAATCTCGAGCCACATTCCTTGTACATATTTAAGCTTATCTCATGACTCCTTTTATCTTATGTATACTCATATGTTATGTTTAATAATGATGGCATTACAATTTCATTCATGCATTACATCTCATATACATTGTACATTTAAACGTACTAACACATATTTTGCTTGCATGAGTTAACCATGTAGGGATAGGCTCTTCTTCACCGCCTCGAGGAATGTTTTGGCATCCAAGTTAGTAGCTTTATTATGGTGATCCATTATCTTAGGACTCCTTGACCTCTTCCTCTTATCTTGTATCCTTGCTTTGGTTTTTAGATGATGTATTTGTATCCCTTATGAGGCATTTACCTTCTATATTGCACTATTTTAGACTTCCTTCTATTTGATGGAGATCAATTGATACCAGTCCCACTCGTTTATGATGTAGTTGGTATGAATATGGACAAACAAGTTGATTGTAGTATTTTCATGGCTTTTTAATGGTTTTTCATTGAAAAAGAGACCCTTAGACCCTTTTACCCTATACTTTTCCAAAAACGTTTTACTTAAAGCCTATGAATGCTTAAGATGCCAGTGCCTCTGAATGCTTAAGAAGCTAGAGATGGCTTTGATGAGGTGACCTTGCGTATCTCATTCGTCTTGTGATGACTAGGCCCCTCGGTTAGGTTGTTATGAATTTACTATAGAATCATGAGGTTTTAAAATATTTCTTGGATGTCTATGCATACCCTGTAGCATAGTGTCTCATTCAAGGTTGTGAAGTAGGCCACTATCTTGAGTAAGAGGCTGTGAGATGGTTTAGGAAAGTCTTCCCTTGTTTCTTATTTATGTTGTGTCTTAGAGTTGAATAAGGTTTTTTACTAACTAACGATGGGCTTTTGCTTGTTTTTAGATCATACCACCATGAAGAGTTGCCCATCAACAAGGCACTCTCGAGGAACAAGTTTCCTCCACTCCGGCAGGATGATGGAGTGTATCATATAGAGTTTCAAGCTGCATCATTTTGTTAGCCAAGCCCTGGCCAACTAAGCAAATCTGGAGGTGGCTATTCCTCCTCAGGTTCCTACTCCAACCATAAGAGTATGTGACTTCATGCTCATGACCTCACTAAAATTTCATTGGTCAAAGATGGACAAGGACCTTATTATGTTTATTGAGGAACCTTATCGAGTTATGGTAGTGATGGGCATCCCTTCTGAAGAGAAGGCCAAGTTGGTGACCTATAACCTCAATGGAGTGGCTAAGATTTTGTTTGAGCAATTAGCTAATGAGAGAGGCTAAGAAGAAGGTCCTATCTGTTGGGAGGAACTCAAATATCACTTTTTGGATCAGTTCTTCCCCATAAATCTTAGGGAGGTAAAGGACTAGGAATTCATCAACTTGAAGCATAGGAGCATGAGTATGAGGGAGTATGCCCTCAAATTCACTAAATAGTCAAAGTATGCTCCTTAATATCATGAATCTGAGAGATCACATGAGCATGTTTATTTTGAGTGTCTCTGAGCTGGTCTCCAAGGAAATAAAAATGGCTATGTTGGTCAAATAGATGGATATTTCCCACATGATGACATATGCGTATTGAAGAGGAAAAGCTTTGTAAAAGGAAAAGAGAGTCCAAGAGGGCTAATGTGGATGGTGGGAACTACTCACACCAAAGGCGTGCTAGTCACAAATTCTGAGGTAGTCAAAAGCCAAATGGACAAGGATCCACCAATATTCCTCCTCCATAGAAGGACAAAGGGGTGGTTCCTAAGACCCAACCCCAAGTGTAGAAGGCCTCAAAAAAGAGAGTGCTTAGCTTAGTCAAATGCTTGCTTCACTTATGGGAAGCCTAGTCACTATGCTAAGGATTGCAAGAGTGGAGGCACAAGGCCTCAATGCCAAATGGGTCCAATCGAAGGCGCCCAAAGGACCAATGAATTCTATGATCTTCTTGGATGCTAAGAAGTCGAAGAACCTCGAATGTGGTTACTAGTATGTTTAGAGTTTTTTATTATGATGCATATGCACTTTTAGGTCTAGGAGCAAATATGTCATTTTTAACCCCATTCTTTACATATAAGTTCCATGTATGTCCTGAAGTCCTCCATGAGCTCTCTGAGGTGAATAACCCCGTAGGTGAGGTTATCATAGTTCTATCTTTCATATAGTGATTCCATGTAATGTAGTCGAGCTATCCATGGTAGAATTTGATGTGATTCTGGGGATGAATTGGTTGTATGCTTCTTGTGCCTCCACTAATTGTAGAACTTATAGGGTTAAAGTTTAATTCCCTAATAAGCTAGTTCTTGAATTGGGGTGTAGCAACTTTTCATGTAGGGTTGATTCATTTCTTTTGTAAAGGGCCACAAAATAATTTCCAAAATGGTGCATCTACCACTTGGTGTGGGTGAAAGATATTTCTTCCAAAGTTTCTTCTCTTAAATTGGTTTCCTTGTAAGTAAATTTATTGATGTCTTCCAAATGAGTTACCAAGTATTCCTCCCAAAAGGGAGATAGATTTTTTGTATAGGTCTTTTACTCGATTCAGTCTATTTGAATCCCTCCTTATATAATGGCTCTCGCAGAATTAAAAAAGTCAAAGGAGCAACTAAAGGATTTATTGTAGAAGGGCTTCATTAGACCTAGTTGTACTCCATGGGGTGCCTCGATATTATTTGTAAAGAAGAAATATGGGTCGCTCTATATGTGCATTGATTATCAACAACTAAATCAGGTCACCATAAAAAATAAGTATCCCCTTTTGAGGATAGATGATTTGTTTGTTCAGTTAAAATGGGCTACTCATTTCTCCAAAATTGATTTATGATCTGATTATCATCATTTGAGGGTAAGAGAAAGTTACATCCCTAAGATGGCTTTCCAGATTAGAATTTGTTAGTTTGAGTTTATGGTGATGTCTTTTGGCCTCAATAATGCACCGATGATATTTATGGACCTCAGAAATAGGGTGTTCAACCTTTACCTTGACATATTCTTTGTGGTGTTTATTGATAATATTCTTATCTACTCCCAAGGTGAGCAAGAGCACATGGAGCACTTGAGGGTAGTATTGCAAACCCTAAGGGAACAGAAGCTTTATGCAAAGTTTGAAAAATGTGAGTTTTGGCTAGATTAGGTTTCCTTCCTTGGGCATGTTTTATCTAGAGTGGGTATCAAAGTTGCTAATAAGAAGATGAAAGCAGTGCAAAATTAGCCAAGGCCATTGACTCCTACTGACATAAGGAGTTTCTTGAGTCTATCTAGATACTATAGACGGTTCATACAAGTCTTATCCGTATTTCATCTCCACTTACCATGATAACTCAAAAGAAGGCTAAGTTTGTGTAAACAAATGAATATGAGTGGAGTTTCCAAACTTTATAGTATTGGTTGACTTCATCCCCCATATTGACATTGCTAGAAGGGAATGATGGTTTTGTCATGTATTGTTATGCATCAAAGATTGAGTTAGGGTGAGTGTTAATTAAAAATGGTAAAGTGATTGCCTATGATTCAAGGTAGCTGAAAGTTCATAAGAAGAATTACCCGACTCATAACCTAGAGCTTGCAGTGGTGGTTTTTGTGTAAAGATTTGGCGATATTACTTGTCTAGAGTTCATGTGGATGTTTTCACCAACCACAAGAGTCTCCAACTCGTGTTCACCCAAAATGAGCTCAACTTGAGGTAACAAAGGTGGTTAGAGCTACTCAAGGATTAAAATATGACTCTGAAGTACCACCTCGCAAAGGCCAATGTGATATTTGACACTCTTAGTAGAATTTCCATGGGTAGTGTTTCTAATTTAGAAGATGATGGAAAAATGGAGTTAGCCAAAGATGTTCATAGGTTGGCTAAACTGGGAGTGAAATTGAGTGAGTCCAAAAGTGACGGTGCAATGGATATTCATGGGTTTGTGTCTTCTTTGATTGATGAGGTTAAGGCCAAGAAGATCTTGATCTTGCCTCGGTTAAGTTAAAAACCTTGGTAAAGGATGGAAATATAGAAGTCTTCTCACAAAGGGGAGACTGGATTTTTTCAAAGTGTTTTGGGAAGATGGTGCACTTCGATATCAAGGAAGGTTGTGTGTGCCCTATGATAGTGAGTTAAAGTAGTTGATCATGTAAGAAGCCCATAACTCTTCATATTCTATTCATTCCGACACTACCAAGATGTATAGAGACTTCTGAGAAGTTTATCGGTGGAATAGAATGAGGAATGCCATCGCTCAACTTATGTCCTAGTGTTCCAATTTCCAACAAGTCAAAGTTGAACACCAAAGGTCAGGTGGCCTAGCATAAGACATTGAAATTCCTACTTGAAAGTGAGAAGAGGTCAACATGGACTTTGCTCTTGGGTTTCCAAACACCAAAATCTTTGTTACACTATATGGTGATAGTTCACCATATAATGAAGTCAGCTTATTTCCTACCGATGAAGACTACATTCAGTATCAAGAACTATGCCCGCTTATATATCCATTGGAGAGGTTGCATGGGATTTCATTATCCATCATATTGGATCATGGAGTTTAATTCACTTCTCACTTTTGAAAATCCTTTCAAAAAGGACTCGGCACTAGGGGAAGTTGAGTATGACTTTTCATCTCCAACTAATAGGCAAGCCGAGAGGACTATTCAAATATTGGAGGATATGTTAAGAGCTTATGTGTTGTAATTCAAGGGGATATGGGATAAACACTTACCACAAATCGAGTTTGCCTACAACAATAGCTTTTATTCAGGTATTAGAATGGCACCATTAGAAGAATTGTATGGTAGATGGTGGAGATCTCCCATGGGGTGGTTTGAAGTCAGTGAGTTGGCATTAACAGGACAAGACTTAGTGATGAATAATATTGAAAGAAGTAAAAGCATAAAGGGAGAAATTAGAAACAAACTTGAGCCGATAGAAGTCCTATTCTGATATGAGAAGAAAAGAACTTGAGTTCTAAGTTGGTGATTGGGTCTACATGAAGATGTTTCCCATGAAAGGTGTGCTCCGATATGGTAAGAAAGGAAAATCGAGTCCTAGGTATGTAGGGACCTACAGGTGGTGAGAAGAGTGATAAAGTCACCTATGAGTTGGACTACCCGACAAGTTACATTTGATTCATCCAGTTTTCTATGTGTAAATGTTAATGAAATTCATACATGACCCGAGTTTCATAGTTCCTTTGCATGATGTGAAATTTGAAGAGGGTTTAAGTTATGAAGAGGTACTAGTTGAAATCCTAGACCAGTAAGTGAAGAAGCTAAGGAACAAGGAATTTGCATCCGTCAAGGTATTTTAGAGAAATAAACAAGTTGAGGGTGCTAAATGGGAAGCAAAACTGGATATGATGAAGCGCTACCAACATGTATTCCACTCTACTCAAGACTAAGGTATTAAGAAATTCTTCTAAAGACCTCAAATTCCATGCATTTTGGTTTCTCATGATTTATGCATTTATTTTGTTGTTTAGGAACTGTGTTGAGACATGTTTAAAGTATGAACTTTGAAATTTTTGAGAAATAATATTTGACTTGCATTTTTGCATGCATACTGGGTTATTAGTTGCTAGTTTACTCTTTAAAGCCTGCCTTTAAGTACATTCGGGGATAAATATTCCCAAGGGAGAGATATTGTGACAACCCCTAATTTAGGAGCCTTGAGTACAATAAAGTTGAACTAAAAAATAACCTGGAGTCTAGTTTATAAGATAACTTATGGCTCTTAAGTTGACATACGACCCATAGGTTTATTCTTAAACATAGAACTTCAAGAAGGAGAAAAACTTGCAAGTGTGGGGTAGCACACGAACCAAGTAATGACCCATAGATGGTCTCATGAGTGGGATCCCAAACATAGAGGAAATTTGGATTTTAGACGAAAGTAGTATACGAGTTGTTAGGAAGTAATGACCCCTGGATACCTTTTGTGGATAAGGCCAAGGAAGTGAAGAAAAATGGTTAAGTGTCGAAAGACTCTACGAGTCCAACCATGGCCCATAAGATGTTTCATCCCCCATACTGATGCGTTGTGGTTTTCAGTCTGACAAAGTCGGTTTTTATGATTTTTAAATGTGTCATCAAATGAAGGGAGTTGCAGCCCATGGATTGGCTTATATCAAGAGGACTAGAGATTAAGACTCATTCCATTAGTTGAGGCATGGTCCCTTGAAGCTAAATCTCCATGACCCTAACTATGTGCCACCATAGGAGACTTATAGGCTAGTCTAGTGGATCTATGTAGGCCCCAAATATTATGAAAGATGCAATTTCAAAGTTACTAAATTTGAATATTGTCACAACCCAAACCTAGGACCTAGATGTGACATGGCGAATGGGGAACCCGAATGTACCCCAATCAAGCCTATTAACTTATAAGTACACATCCTTAGTCGCAAAAGTAATTAAAAAATAATAAGAGAATAGAAATAAGGGTAAAAGGTCTAGGAGAAATCCTTCATTTCACAAAATATCAAAAGAGTCAAAAGGTGTCAATCTTATAACATCATTACATAACTTGTCCAATAATACCTCTGAACATAGAACTTAAAGGGGCCCAAGAAAAGCAACTGGGCTCATCCTTAGAGTCAAAATATACAATAAAGAAAGAGAGTCCTATATATTGCATAAGATAAAAGACATTGTCCCCAAAATTGAGGACTCATCAACTTGCTTTGTAGAGATATTACTAGCCATGGTGAGGATGAGGATGATAGTGAGAAGCTCCAGTACCTACATAGTAACATCATGTAGGCATAGAGTATGCGTTAGTACATTTGAATGTATTAAGTATGTAGGATGCAATATAGCAAGATATACACAACATAATCTAAATGCATAATTAGGCAATAAATGAGCATATAGTAATATGGCTTGCATGGGTGATGCTTGAAGTGAAACATGCTTATAAAGTACATACTATATGTGTATTAGGAGACCAATATTATGATAAATTATCACACCCTACCATCCATGGTGATTGAGGTAACAACCCCTTAATTAGTAAATGGTGGATTACACCCCGCTATCTGTGGTGATTGAGGTATCAACCCCTCAATTGGTTGATGGTGGATTGCACCCCACCATCAATGGTGATTGAGGTATCAACCACTCCATTGGTTGATGGTGGATTGCAGCCCACTATCCATGGTGATTAAGGTACTAATACCTCAATTGGTTGATGGTGATTACACCCCGCCATCCATGGTGATTGAGGTACCAACCCCTCAATTAGTTGATGATGGATTGCACCCTGCCATCTATGGTGATTAAGGTCAAGCACCCCCTCAACTAGGTGTGGTCAACTTGCAACAGTGTAGATACCTTTCATGAAATCAACACATATATACCATCCTTACATCATCATAAAGCCATTCAAGTCAAAGGACATGCAATGGTAAATCAATAGATCAAGAACCCTAAACCGGACATTTTATCAAATACTTGGTGGGTGTATAATACTAGTGTAAAACCATGCAATTAATGAGTGAAATCATGCAAGATATCTTGAAGTAGATCAACCAACAAAACTTGGTACGAACACCGTACAAAATACATTGAAACCCCTCATAAAAAATTATCATAGATCTTAGATTCATAGCTCAAGACATGCATATATATATATAAAGAGAGCTTGGGTACCATGGGTAAAAGGACCTGATGGTTGAAACCCACATACCTCAACTTTGGGAAATTCCTTGATGAAGATTGGAATGGAGACTTGAAGCTTAGGTGAAATTCTTGAGATTAGAAATTAGATTTGGACTTGACTTTTGAGTGAAATATTTGACTAAGTATTAGAGAGAGTATTGGGGAATGTCTTGAATGATATGTGGTTGAAAAATGACTAAGTATAGGTATTTTTATGCATAGGAAGGATTAGGCCCAAGACCCAAAGGCCTTGGACCAAAATAGAAAAAACTGGAAACAAAATACACAGGTCTGCATCTGGTCCACGATGCAGACCCGATGCATAGGACAAATTTATATAGCTCCGTGATAGGTCCATGTAGCGAAGCTATCACGGATAGCTACTGGAATTCAAAATTTTGTGAAAATCAACTTTTGCTACGGGTCTTCCAAAATTTTGTCTATACCCATTCCCTACTCAATTTTTTCCTCTGATCAAGAATATGAAGTTGGATTTTTGATGTCATGCACAAATTTTGAGATATATGGAAATTACAAATTTGGGCATTTACGACGCATATTTCGGGCACTTTTGGGGTTGTTTCAATCTCCCCCTTAGGAACGTTCGTCCTAAAATATCAAAGAAGAATACATGTGAAGAGTACTTATAAAGAAATTAGTGCCAACAAGAATGCATCAACAAACTTAAACACCACTTTTAAAATCTCAACATGAAGGTCAAATTCATCATGAACTTGTTAACATAAACATGAATGCATTCAAATGACATATGGCCTGAAACATAAGACTTGAAATCACATAGGGAACTTAGAATTGGTACCTTAGGCTTGAGTAGAATGGAATATATAGGGATATCACTTTTGCATGTCCGCTTCGACCTCCTATATAGCACTCTATACTTCTTAATTCCTTCAAAGGACCTTAATGAAAGCCACATCCTTGTTCCTCAACATCTTTACTTGTCTATCCAAGATCTCTAATAAAACTTCTTCATAAGTCCAGTTATCTTCAGCAACACTCACAACATCCAACGGGATAATAGTATTCGAGTCACCCACATACTTTTTCAATATAGACACATGGAAGACCGGATGAACCAAGTCCATTTCATTAGGCAACACCAACTCATAGGCCACTCAATCGATCCTTGTTGACACCCTATAAGGACCCACAAATCTTGGACTTAATTTTTCCTTCTTACCAAGATGAACCACACCCTTCATGGGTGATACATTCAAATAGACCCAATCACAAACCTTAAATTCAAACTCCCTTCCGCTCACATCGGCATATGACTTTTGACGACTTTGGATTATTTTCAAACTTTCCCTAATCAACCTTACCTTCTTCATGGTCTCCATGACTAGATATGGACCCAATAATGCCATTTCCCCTACCTCAAACTCTAACTGGGGACCTACAATATCTACCATAAAAGGACTGAAAAGGAGCCATACCAATCTAGAATGATAGCTATTATTATAAACAAACTCAATCAATGGAAGATATTCATCCCAACTACCCTTAAACTCCAATACACAAGTCTTAAGCATATCCTTAAGAGTTTGAATAATTCTTTTGGCTTGCCATCCGTTTGAGGGAAAAGGTTTTACTAAGCTTAACCTTGGTTCCAAGACCTCTTTGGAAGGACCTCCAAATGTGAGAAGTGAATTCAGCACCACGATCTGATATAATAGACAAGGGCACCCATGTAACCTAACTAACTCATGAATATACAATTTAGCATAGTCTTCAGCACTATAAGTAGTCTTTTGGTGGAAGATATTCATCCCAACAACCCTTAAACTCCAATACACAAGTCTTAAGCATATCCATAAGAGTTTGGATAATTCTTTTGGCTTGCCGTCCGTTTGTGGGAAAAGGTTTTACTAAGCTTAACCTTCATTCCAAGACCTCTTTGGAAGGACCTCCAAATGTGAGAAGTGAATTTAGCACCATGATCTGATATAATAGACAAGGGCACCCATGTAACCTAACTAACTCATGAATATATAATTTAGCATAGTCTTCGGCACCATAAGTAGTCTTAACAGGGAGGAAATGAGTCGACATTATCATTCTATCAACCACAACCCAAATAGAATCAAAACCCTTTCTAGTATTAGGCAACCAAACCAAAAAATCCATGTTAATTAAGTAGGAATCTTTATATCTTGGGTTAAGCCACCCATCTTTTGATGCTTGACTTTGATTTATTGGAAACTATGAAAACCGAATATAAATTTGGCAATATCTCTCTTTATACCACCCCACGAAAACAGTTCCCTCAATTCTTTATACATCTTTGTAGAATTGGGGTGCATGTACTAGGAAGAACTATGAGCCTCATCAAGAATTTTCTCCCTCAAGCCATCAACACTAGGCACATATATATCTTACCTTGGTACCTACGGGTACCATCTCCTCATTGGGAGAAAACCTCCACCTTGCCATCTCTCACCAAGGTCTTCAATTCTAACAAGGAGGGGTCAAGATCTTGCTTTGATTTTACCTCATCCACAAAGGAAGACTTTGAACCATCAACAACTACAATACAACCATTATCAACCTCTTCCAACCTAACCCCCAATCTAGCCAACCGATGGACCTTTCTAGCCACCTATTTGCTCCCATCATCAATATGAACTAGGCTACCTATAGATACTCTACTCAAAGCATCCACCACAAAATTATCCTTACCGGGATAATAATGCACTCTCATACCATAATCCTTAAGAAACTCTAACCATCTTCATTGACTTAAGTTGAGATTTGTTTGAGTGAACACATATTAGAGACTCTTATGATTGGTGAATATATCAATATGCACCCTATATAAATAATGATGCCAAATTTTTAAAGAAATTACCACGATGGTCAGTTCAAGATTATAAATAGGATAACTCTTTTCATGCATCATAAGTTTCCTAGAGGAATAGGCTATCATCTTACTATTTTACATCAAAACACAACCCAAACCAATTCGAGAGGGATCATAATACACAACAAACCCTTCCAACACTTTCGGTAGAGATAAGATAGGAGTGGAGAGAAGCTTATCCTTAAAGGTTTGGAAATGCTTTTCACACTCATTGGCCCACAAAAACATAGCCTTCTTTTAGGTCAATTAGTCATAGGAGAAGCAATAGAAGAGAATATATTCACAAATCTCAGGTAGTAACCCGCTAAGCCCAAGAAACTTCTAATGTTTAATAGGGTCAATCATTTAGACTAATTTCTAATCACATTTATCTTCTTAGGATCCACCTTAATACTATCCCCCGACACTATATGACCTAGAAAAGCAACCTTATTCAACCAAAATTTACATTTTTCATATTTCGAATACCACTTATCTTCCCTCAACTTTTGCAACACACCTTCAAATGACTCACATGCTCCTCCTTACTATGAGAGTAGATCACAATATCATCAATGAATACCATCACAAAAAAATCAAGGTATAGTTTAAGGACCCTATACTTAAGATCTATAAAGATTGTCAGTGCATTGGTCAACCCAAAAGAGATAACCACGAATTCATAATGCCCATACCTAGTCCAGAAGGACATCTTTGGAATGTTGCACTCCCTCACCTTTATTTGATGATAGCCGAATAGAAGATCAGTCTTAGAGAAGTGACTAGCCCCTTAAAGTTGGTGAAACAAATAATCAATCCTTGGTAGAGGATACTTATTCTTTATAGTTACCCTATTAAGTTTTTTGGTAGTCAATGCACATTTTAAGGGACCTATCTTTCTTCTTCACTGATAATACCAGTCCACCCCAAGGTGATTGGCTAGTTCTAATAAAACCCTTCTCCAACACGTCCCTCAATTGCTCCTTCAACTCCTTTAACTCCGCCGGGGCTATATGGTAAGGGAAAATATAAATGTATTGAGTATCAGGAAGAAGGTATATACCAAAGTCTATTTCCCTTATGGGATAAACACTGGGAAGGTCATTTAGAAAGACATCAAGAAACTTACTAACCACCGAAACCGACTCTATAGGAAGGAATTTGGACTCAACATCCATAACCATCACAAGATGATATAGACACCCCTTAGAGATCAACTTTTTGGATTTAATGGAAGAGATAAACCTACCCTTGACCACTTCATCATTACTGTCCCACTCAAAACGGGCCCTCTTAGCCTCACTGCTTCTCCTTTTTCTCAAATTTTCCACCTCTAATTATTTGGCATAAGTCATGAAGCGGTACAAGTCCATATCGCTAATCAATATAGCAACACGACACTCCTCATTCACCAACTTGGAAACACCTATTACAAACTCATTCATTCTAGACCTCGGGTCGACAACCAAGTGTGTAGAATATTTACAAAGTTTATTGAACTTGAGGGAATACTCCCTCACACTCATAGATCTTTTCTTTAAAATCATAAAATCCATCATTTTGGCCTCCCTAAACTCTAGAGGGAAGAACCGGTTGAGAAATGCCACCTTGAACTAATTCCAGAGGATTACATTATTGTTCCCCTGCTCTTCCTTCCATTGAGTATATCATATTTGAGCCAACCCCTTGAGTTAGTAAACCAGCAACTCCACCTTCTCCTCCAACTTGACACCTATAATAGTTAACACATTATACACCTCATCAACAAATTCTTGAGGATCCTCATCCACTTTAGAACAATAGAACTCTAGTGTGTTCATCCTCATAAAGTCCCTCACCTAAGATGCCAGAGTAAAAGCATGAGAGGCTTGCTGCCATGACCCAAGCCTAGGGCCTAGATGTGACCGGTGAATGGGAAACCTGAAGGAACCCCTAATAAGTGTCATAGCATATCATTACACATCCTTAGTCACGAAAGCAATATAAAACAACATAAAAAAACATGACCAAGGGGAATTGGGACTAAGGGAAAGAGAGACAGAGAGAGTTTAATACTTAAATAACATAGATGAGTCAAAGCTCAACCATCATACATAACTTATCCAACAATACCTCTAAATATAAATGCTTAGTGAGGGCCAAGATAAAGCAACCGGACTCACCCTCATGGTCATAAGTATAAAATAAACAAAAGAGAGTAAAAATGCATAACATAAAAAAATAGTCATTGTCCCCGAAATGGAGGACTTGCCAAGGCTAACTTGAACACTCCATCTAGCCACGAGTAGAATCAATAGGAGCTCCAGTTCCTACATGGTAACATCATATAGGCATAGAGTATTCATTAGTACATTTGAATGTACTAAGTATGTGCATCGCTAGCATGAGAGATGTAACATAATTGAAATGTATAATTGTACACAAAGGATAGGTATAACATCAATATGACATGCATGCTTAATTCTTAAGGTAAAATATGCTCGTAAATCATGATCAAGGAATATAAACTCAATATTAGAAACATACTCAAACTTTTTTGTACCAACATTCATGAAATAGGCCAAATGACCCCCACTCACCTTACGGCATAACCTTTTTGGAGAGTATCATCAATACCCCTAACGTACGAAATAGTCTTTTTGGTAAGTAGATTAATATGTCCCCTACTTTACAATATCATCTTTTGGAAAGAAATGTGATTCATTCTATCTTACAACATGACCTTTCGAATAGAATGTCCACACCTTATGATATGATCTTTTCAGTGGGAACCTTTAGTCTTTCTACCTTATGGCATGACCTTTTTGGTGGGGTACCCATACCTTACGATATAATCTTTTTGGTAGGCACAATTATCTATTCTACCTTATGACATGGCCTTTTCGGTAGGGTGTCCATATCTTATGATATGATCTTTTTGGTAGGAATCATTAAACACTCTACCTTATGGCATGGCTTTTTCGGTAGGAATCATTAACCACTCTATCTTATAGCTTAACCTTTTCAATAGGAATCTTAGAACTAGCTCATTAAACCATTATATTCACATCATAAAGAAAGAACTCCTCATTTTCGCAGGAGCACAATAAACATAAGAACCTAACAACAACATGCAACAACATAGGTACTTCTCCATGAAAACAACTCATATAGAAATCCCTATCATCACCACAAAGTCATCATATACCTATACTTCCTCTCCTCATTATACATCATATGCCTACAATTATATCATCATCATTCTATCATTATTTCATTATATTATAATCATCATACCACCATTCAACTCATAAGATATGCATTGGATCTTCAATTCCTCAAGAAACCCTAGCCGGACATTTTATCAAACACTTGGCGGGTGTGTAATGTAGGTAAAAGACCATACAATTTGGAGATAAAATCATGCAAGAAATCCATTATAAAACCATCATTCAACACCTTGCAATACCCTCAAGACATACACATCAAAAACTCTCATCAAATCTTACAATATATCCAAGATTTATAGCTCAAAACATGCTAAAACAACTATACTTTCATGACGTAAAATCACTGTGCAGTAAACTTCTCAATATACAAGACCCATATGTAAAAATAATTGTAAATCATGCAATATCAGTAAAAAGAAGGCTTAGGCACCATGGGTGGAAGGACCTAATGGTTCAACACCACATACCTTGACTTTGGAGAACCCTTGAAGATGATTGGAGATGGAGACTTGAAGTTTGAGTGAGATCTTTGAAGAAATCCTTAAGATTAGACTTGAGTTTTGGACTTGAATTTACGAGAAATATGATTCTAAATGTTTGAGTGAGTTTTGGGGAATGTTTAGGATGATATAAGTATGAAATAAGGCTATGTATATGTATTTTCAAGTGTGGGAACCCTTAGGACCAATACTTACAAGTCTTGGACCAAAACAATTTAAACAAGCACCCAAAAACACTAGGGCGCATCGGAGGTAAGGCGGACTGCTCACTGGAAATTCATTTTGTGTATGAACGAGTTTTACAAAAATGGACATAAATTCTTAATCTAAACTTGGAATATGAACTCGAAAACAAAGTGTGTTAGAAAGATACTTCAAAGGGCTTTTAATTGATATGTCGTGGGCCACCCAATGCCTTGTGTGCTAAGATCTATGTTCCTTCAAAGTTGACCCTTCTAAATAGAGTTTATTGTGATTTTTGGATTTTGATATGGTTGCTTTAAAATTTGGATTAGATCTATTTCCCACACAGTTTGACCCCCTAAACAAGAATATGAAGTTAGATTTTCGAAATAAAGAACAGACTTTTAGATATATGGAAATTACAATTCCGTGCACTTCCAAGGCACATTTTAGGGAATTTTTGGGGTTATTACAATATCTACCCCTTGGGAATATTCGTTCCTGAATGTCAAAGGAGTGTATAGGAGAAGAATAATCATAAGGAGATCAGCCCCAACAAGAATGCAGCAATACACTTTATAATATCATTTTCAAAATCTCAACATAATTGTAAAATCATAATAAACTTTCCAACTTAAACATGAATGTACATGAATGACATAGGGGCTGAAACATAGGACATAGAATCGTAGAAAGGGCTTGGCATGTAATCATAAGCTTGAATAGAGTGAAAGTGATACGGATATTGCTCCTCTCTGCCTGCTCTGGCTCCCCGAGAGACACACCAATAGACGACTCCTCCCAAAGGGCCTTGAAGAACACTATTATCAATCAACTTCTCCACTCATCCATACAACACCCCCACCAAGTCCTTCTCTTAATCCAACTTAATCTCCTTAACATCCACAATCTCACATTGTTCTATAACACTAAAGTAACCAAAACATCACAGCCACCTAGATGCATGAAGAACCTAATGAACCATATCTATATCCATAGGAAATTCCCAAACTTATTCAACATAACCAACCTCCCTTTACAACTCTATAAGGACTCACAATCCTCAACTCAATTGTCAACCTTAAAATACACCTAATCCACTTGGTACCATAACCATCATCTCCCCTTTAGGAGACAAAACCCACTCTATCATCTTCTCACCTGAAACTTCCAACTCTAGTGAGTTGGAATCAAGGCCTTGCCTAATCTAGACCTCTAACCCAAAAACGTTTGGAACCATCAAGACTGCTACACCACCATACTTAACTTTCGTCAACTTAACTTCCAATCTAACCACTGATAGATCCCACTTGCCTCCTTCTTGTCACTACTATCCACGCATGCTAGGTTACCTAGAGCACCAACTGCAACATGATCATTACCGAGAAAGGTAATACACACTCATTCAGAATCATTAAAGAATATTAACTACCTTCTTTCTACCCACAAATAATTCACAAGCCCCAAACAAATTAATACCTTATCACCAAAGACCACCACAAACATACCAAGGTAGGGTTTTAAGACCCTATTCAAGAAATCTACAATCATCACCGATGCATAAGTCAACCAAATAACTCTATCAATACTAATAATGATCACTCCTAATCCTAAAATATACCTAGGGATATCACCTACCTTTATCCTCACTTGGGGACAAAACTCGAACAAAGATAAATGTTAAAGAAGTAACTAACCCATTGTAGTTGACTAAATAGATTGACCATCCTTAGTTATCATTTTACTACCTTATGGGTTTTACACTCATTAGAAACATGCTATGCAAGTAGCCCAAACTACCCCAAAATCCCCAATGCAACAAGCTAAGTCGTCATCCCACAAGAATACTTATGATATGCATGTACATACTTTCAAAGAGGCAACAGTCATTTTTCCAAATCATTTTTCAAAATAATTTGTATACATGAATGCATATGTTATGAATAATGAGGAAATGACATGGGTAATTAAGACTCCATTTAAAATCAACAATTATAACACAAAGTTGAAGTGAAAATATAATTAATTCCATATTTAAATCCATAGTATAATCTCTCATGCATAAATAATTTCAAAAGGGGAACATGTTTACTTATAACTTCATATATCCAAAGTAAATCCTCATATAACAGTTTAAATCACGTTAAATCATCAAATAAACACTACCCATGTATCAATAGAATCTTAGGAATCATAGTCTTTAAATCTCAAATTAAAATAATTAAAATATGTGTAGGTTTTATTGAAAATAATTTTGGGTCTCCTTGATTGGAAGGGATCAATGATCAACCCTCATACACATGAATCCTACTAGAACACAGCCTTCGTCATTATACTTGTAATACTATGCTCCAATGATTCACATGCACTACCTCATTAGGGAATGAACCACATTATCATCACCAAAACCACCATAAACCTATTAGCTTAGGGACTAAAGATCTTACTCATGAGACTTATAGGCATACCCGATGTACTAGTCAAACCAAAGGACACTACCCCAATATTCAAAATATCAGAAAGGACATACAAAGCCTCATCTACCACCACAAACAATTCTATAGACAAAACAACTTAGGTTCAACACCTCTATTTCTCATAAGATGAAAAATACAACCCCTTAGAGACCAATTATACCTTAAGTCAAGAATAGACCTACCTCCCTTGCTACCACTTTGACAACCTCCCACTCAAAGACGGGTTCATAAGGGAATTGCGGCTACCTTTACAGGATCTACCATCCATGAAGACACAACATGCATGCAACTATTCCATCCCAAGTACAATATCAAAATCCACTACATCAAATCGAATAAGCCACAAAACAAGACCTAATACAATACAAATCGGGATTAACATCTATGAACTTTCTAGCAACAATGCACCCAACCAAGAGTAAACACTAAAGGTTCACATCACAACTCGAGTCACACATGAAATTCGACCATCAACTAAAAGAATGGAGAAGAAATAGTGAAACTAAGATCTATTAAAATCAAAACCTTCTACTAACCTTCCTTCACCTTTCTCTTTGAAGCGACATAATCAACTAAAAGACCAAAGAACATTCATTAGAGGGGAAAGCCCTATCTCATTTCTAAAACAGAACATAGACCATGAAGAAGGGAAATATTTCCTAAAATGTCTCATAGCTTCATTCTCATAGTTATGGTGCACAACACAACCATGAATAAGACTCTAGTCAATGTGGTATATTTGACTCTGAGGATCTAACAACCTAGTACTTTGATACAATCATTGTCATAATCTAAGCCTAGGGCATAGACATGACCGGCGAATGGAGAACCTGAAGGAACCCCAAACAAGCCTCATAGCATATCATTATACATCCTTGGTCACGAAAGAAATATAAAACAATGTAAGAAATATGAACAAAGGGAATTAGGACTAAGGGAAAGAGAGACAGAGAGAGTTTAATACTTAAATAACTTAGATAAGTCAAAGCTCAAACATAATACATAACTTATCCAAAAATACCTCTAAATATAGATACTTAGTGGGGGCCAAGACAAAGAAATCGGGCTCACCCTCATGGTCATAATTATACAATAAATGAAAGAGAGTCTTCATACGTAACATAAGAGAATACACATTGTCCCCGAAATGGAGGACTCACCAAGGCTAACTTAAACAATCCATCTAGCCATGAGTAGAATCAATAGGAACTCTAGTTCCTACATGGTAACATATGTAGGTAGAGAGTGTGTTAGTACGTTTGAATATACTAATTATGTGGGATGCAATGCTAAAAAGACATAGGTAACATAATTGAAATGCATAATTGTAAGCAAAGGATAGGTATAACATCAATATGGCATGCATGCTTAATGCTTAAGGTAAAACATGTTAGTAAATCATGATCAAGGAATATAAACTCAATATTTGAAATATACTCAAACCCTTTTATACCAACTTTCATGAAATAGGACAAATGACCCCCACTCACCTTATGATATAACCTTTTTAGAGAGCGCTATCAATACCCGTATCGTATGACATAGTCTTTTTGGTAAGCAATATAATACATCCCCTACTTTACGATATCATCATTTTGGTAGGAACATGATTTATTCTATCTTATGATATGGCCTTTTCAATAAAATGTCCACACCTTATGATATGATCCTTTCGGTAGGAATTTTTAGTTTTTCTACCTTACGGCATGGCCTTTTCAATGGGGTGTCCATACCTTATGATATAATCTTTTTGGTATACATAATTATCTATTCTACCTTACGACATGTCCTTTTCAGTAGGGTGTCCATACCTTACAATATGATCTTTCCAGTAAGAATCATTAAGCACTCTACCTTACCGCATGGCCTTTTTAGTAGGAATCATTAACCACTATACCTTACGGCATGGCCTTTTCAGTAGGAATCATAGAACTAGCTCATCAAATTATTACATTCAAATCATCAAGAAAGAACTCCTCATTTTTGAAATAACACAACAAACATAAGAACATAACAATAACATGCAACACCGTGGGTACTTCTCCAAGAAAACAACTCATATGGACATCCCTATTATCACCACAAAGTCAGCATATACCTACACTTCCTCTCTTCATTATATATCATATGCCTGCAAAAATATTATCATACATCCATCATTATTTCATCATCACATAATCATCATAACACCATTCAACCTATAAGACATGCATTGGACCTTCAATTCCTCAAGAAACCCTAGCCAGACATTTTATCAAATACTTGGCGGTTGTGTAATTGAAGTCAAAGATCATACAAATTGGAGATGAAATTATGCAAGAAAATTCATTATAAAGCCATGATTCAACACCTTGCAACACCCTCAAGACATACACATCAAATATCCTCATCGAATCTTACATTATATTGAAGATTTAAAGCTCAAAACATGCTAAAATAATCATACTTTCATAAACTAAAATCACTGTGCAGTAAATTTCTCAATATACAAGACCTGCTTATAAAATAAACTTTAAATCGTACAATATTAGCAAAAAAGAGGCTTACGCACCATAGATGGAAGGACCCAATGGTTTAACACCACATAACCTGACTTTGGAGAACCCTTGAAAAAGATTGGAGATGGAGACTTGAAGCTTGAGTGAGATTTTTGAAGAAATCCTTAAGATTGGTCTTTAGTTTGAGACTTGAATTTAGTGTAAAATATGAGTCTAAATATTTTAGTGAGTTTTGGGGAATGTTTAAGATGATATGAGGGTGAACTAAGGCTAAGTATATGTATTTTCAAGTGTGAGAACCCTCAGGCCCAAGACTTAAAAGTCTTTGGGCCAAAAAAATTACAACAGGAACCCAAAAACACAAGGGCGCATCGTGAAGTTTCAGATATATGAAAATTATGATTCTGAGCACTTTTGAGGAATTGTTTTGGCACTTTGTAGGTCATTACACTTGCGTCCCTTGATTGACTTGAATAGCTACAACTTGAGCTAGCAAAGTAAAAACATCCCAAAGTTTTCTATGAGCCAATTATTCCTTGAGTGTGCGGGCTCTTCTTTCTTTTGTGTAAGGCATGATCTAGCATATCTACTAACAATCGTTAAGGGGAAAACCTTAACTTAACATCTATAGCATGACATTGAGTAAGAAGAAGGAAAACATTTCGTAGAATATGTCATAGCCTCTTACTCATAGTTGTGTTGCACAACACAACCATGAATAAGACTCTAATCATCGTGGTGTGTTGGATGTTGATAACCATTAACAACCTAGTGCTCCGATACTAAGTTTATCACGATTAAAGCCTAGGGCCTTAACGTAACACTGCAAATGAGGAACCCAAAGGGACCCCAATCAAGCCTCTTAATTTATCATTACACATCTTTGGTCGTTGAAACAATTAAACAACAATAAAAGAATATAAATAAGGGCAAAGAGCCTAGGGGAAATCCTTCATTTCACAAAGCATCAAAAAAGTCAAAGAGAGTCAAGCTTATGATATCATTACATAACTTGTCCAACGACACCTCTAAACATAGAACTTAGCAAGGGCCTAGACAAGCAACCGGGCTCACCCTCATAGTTAAAATATACAATAAAGGAAAGAGAGTCTTTATACATAGCATAAGATCAAAGACATTATCCTCGAAATTGAGGACTCATCAAGTTGCTTTGTAGAGATAGTACTAGCGATGAGGAGGACTAGGATGACCATGAGAAGCTCTAGTTCCTATGTGGTAACATCATTTAGGCATAAAGTATGCGTTAGTATGTTTAAACGTACTAAGTATGTAGGATGCAATGCAGCAAGAATGATAGGCAGCTTAATCAAAATGCATAATTAGGCAATAAATAAATATATAGCAATATGGCATGCATGGGTACTACTACAAGTGAAACATGCTTGCATAGTACATATTACATATGTAGTAAGAGACCAACATTATGATGGATTATCATACCCTACTATCCATGGATATTGAGGTATAAACCCCTTAATTAGTTGATAGTGCATTACACCCCACCATCCATGGTGATTGAAGTATCAACCCCTCAATTGGTTGATGATGGACTACACCCCGCCATCTATGGTGATTGAGTTATCAACGCCTCAATTGGATGATGGTTGATTTCATCCTGCCATCCATAGTGAATGAGGTATCAACCCCTTAATTAGTTGATGGTGGTTGCACCCCTACATCAATGATGATTGACGTATCAACCACTTAATTGGTTGATGGTGGATTGCACCCCGCAATCCATGGTGATTGAGGTCTAGCACCCCCTCAACTAGGTGTGGTCAACTTGCAACACTATAGATACTTTTCACGAAATCAACACATATATACCATCCTTACATCATCATAAAGTCATTCAAGTTATAGTACATGCAATGGTCTATCAGTAGATCAACACCCTAAACTAGACATTTTATCAAATACTTTGTGGGTGCGTAATGCTAGTGTAAAATCATGCAATTAAAGAGTGAAATCATGCAAGAAATCTTGAAGTAAATAAACTCACTAAAAATTGGCAACACCATCTTGTAAAATACATTGAAATCCCTCATCAAAATTCATCATAGATCTTAGATTCATAGCTCAAAACGTGCATAAACAGTCACACTTTTACAAAATCCCAAAATAGTTCATAGTCAAATTGATAATAGAAGGCTCATAAGTAAAATCAACTTAGAAACACATAATTTATGTAAAAAGGAAGCTTGGGCACTATGAGTGAAAGGTCACGATGGTTGAAATCCACATACCTCAACTTTGGGAAATTCCTTGATGAAGATTGGAATGGAGACTTAAAGCTTGAGCAAAATCCTTAGGATTTAGAATGAGATTTGGCACCTAAATTTTGAGTGAAATATTTGTCCAAGTATTTGGGAGAGTATTTTGAAATTTCTTGAATTATATGAGGTTGAAAAATGACTAAGTATATATGTTTTGTATTCATAGGAAGGCTTGGGCTCATGAACCAAAGGCCTTGGATTGAAATAGGAAAAACTGGCTACAAAATACACAGGTTTGAGTCTGGTCAACGATGGAACCCAGCACATAATACAACTCCATGACAGGTCCGCATCGTGAAGCTATCATGGATGCGGAGCTATCACAGACAGCTACTGGAATTTGAAAACTTATGAAAATTAACTTTTGCTACGAGTCTTCTAAATTCGGGTTGTACTCCTTTTGTACTCAATTTTTCTCCTTGATCAAGAATATTAAGTCGGATTTTCAATATCGTGCATGAATTTTGAGATATATGGAAATTATGATTCTAGATACTTTGAGGCACATTTTTGGGTACTTTTAGGGTCGTTTCAAATATCTACCTCAGCAAGTAGATTATCCTTTTACCAATGAAAAGAGTGCATTGCCCTTTTCTTAATGGAAAGAGTTCATTGGATTTGATGTAGTAATTCATATGGTCTTACTATCGATTATGGTCTATTTCCACAAGCTTTATGATCTTGTGATATGTTTTCAGTTCATGTGTTTTCTTATGCATTATTTCATATTGATCTCGAGCCACATTCCTTGTGCATGCTTAAGCATATTTTGTGACTACTTTATCTTTTGTACATGCATATATTATGTTTAGTATTGATGGCATCAAAATTTTATCTATGTATTGCATCTGACATATATAGTATATGCAAATGTACTAACATATATTTTGCCTACCTAATTCCACTAGCTCGAGGCTAGTTTTTGGCATCCAAGACTAGTAGCTACATTATGGTGAGCCTTAGTTTAGGACTCCTCTACTTCTTCCTCCTATCTTGTATCTTTGCTTTGATTTTAAGATGATATATTTGTAGCCCTTCTTAGGAATTTACTTGTCACGACTAGAGTCTAGGTCCTAGACATGACACAGTGAATGGGAACCAGAAGGGACCAAAACAAGCCTCTTAGCATATCAATCACATATCCTTGGTCGTAGAAGAAAAGTAACAACAACAAAAGATATAAAAAATGGAAAGTGGGACTAAGGGCAGTCTTGAATATAAACAAAGCATAAGAGTCAAGCTCATAGCATAATAACATTATAATATCCAATATACACCTCTAACTTAGAATGGAACGGGGGCCAATACACTTTTCGGGCTCACCCTCATAATGTAAAATGTTCAGCACAAGAAGTCTTAAATAACAATAAATTAGATAGTGTCCTCGAACTTAAGGACTTACCAAAGTTTATCTTGAAGAATCTCACTAGCCTCATGGAGGATGATCAAGAGGAGTTTCGGTCCTTACATGATGATATCATGGAGGCATAAAGTATTTGTTAGTACAATTGAATGTACTTAGTATGTAGGATACAATGCAACAAGATATAAGTCAATATAGTCAAAATACATAGTAATAGGCAACAGATAAGCATAATATCAATATGGCATGCATGATCAATGCTTGAAATAAAACATGTTTATGAAACATTCAATTTGCATAGAACATGAAACATATGTAGGAAGAGACCTCAACCAATAAAGAATAAGATCAAGGAAGCTACAACTTGGAAACCCAATGATTACGCTCCATCGGTAAAGAGGTGGTCTACTTGTCGAGGTTAACCACACTTCACCTTACGGGAACATGACCCATTTTATATAAAGTAACCCTCCTTTTGAGAACATGATCCATTTCAGAAAGTATTTCATTAAGAAGTGCACTAAATGGATCTACTAGTAAAGCAGGGGTAAAGTATACTCCTATGTTGGCACATAGTTTGAGGAAAGGAATATGAACCCAAGAAGATGGTCCATGCCACATCCAATACATTAAGCCTAATACCATAGAATAATTGAAATAATCATACTTTAGCAATTTGTAAAAAATATGAAAACATGACATGAGTAGCTCCACAGTATCTTTGACTTCAAATGGTGAGCCTATCTTTAAAGCATAAGAATACATCATTATCAAACATTTCCCTTGCAATAACATCAAAGGCCCACAAGAGGTAAAATCTTTGGAAGAGGGCTTAATCTGGCATTCACAACATCATAGATATTTTCATGAATTTAATACATTTTTGAAAGCCCAAAATCATCATAAAGTCACTGTACTAATATATCATCAATAAGTTTAAGAATCCTTGAAAAGACATTTTATTAAACACTTGGTCGGTGTATAATACTTGTTCAAAATAATGCAATTCAAGAGTGCAATAGTATAAAGAAAACACAATGCAAGTCAACCCACTAACATATAGTAAAACCCTTATATAGAATACCATGAAATCCATTAGCAAATCTTATAATAGGTCATAGTTTTATAGCTCAAAACATGCATAGTCTCAATAGAGAAAACATATTCATAGTACAAGTTTGAAATAGATAGTCATGTATAATAAATCAGAATTTCATAAAACCCCAGCATAATTTGTACTCATAACCCATAATAGAAGATACCCATAGATAATACAACTTGAAAACATGTAATTTTTATACAAATGAGATTGGAATCCATGGGTGAAAGGACCCAATAGATGAAACCCATGTACCTAAATTTGGGGATTCCTTGATGTAGACTTGAAGGTTTGAAGCTTGAATGAAGTTCTTGAGATCTGGAGTTAAGCTTGAGACACTTGAATTTTGATGAAATATTTGTTTAAGTCGTGAAAAGGATTTTGAGAAAGTCTTGAGTGATATAGAGTTGAAAAATAGCTAAGTATAGTTGTTTTCACGAAAAAGTGGACATGGGCTATGACCCCAAGGCCCTTGGGCTGATATGAAAAACCATGGAAGATAATACATTGATACGTGCCATTGGAATAACGTGGACCAGACCTGAAGTTTCTCCAACACTAATCCGCGCCCCTAGCGCATAGCGGCCAGGGCACCGATGGCCACTGAAAATCATAAATTAGTAAAAATTATTTTCTGCTATAGGTCCTCTAAAATTGGGGTTATGCCTATTTCCCACTCTATTTTTCCCCTTAATCAAGAATATGAAGTTAGATTTTTGATATCGTGCATGGATTTTGAGATATATAGAAATTATGCTTGTGGACATTTTCGAAGCACATTTTTGAAGCATTTCATTAATTGCCATTTTACACTATTTTAGACTTCCTTTTATTTGATGGAGATCAACTGATATACCAGTCCATCCATTTATGATATAGTTGGTATGCATATGGACAAACAAGTTAATTGTCATATTTCCACTGCTTTTTAATGTTTCTTCATTGTAAAAAATATCAGACCCTTTTCTCCTATTCCCTTCCTCAAATGTTTTACTTAATACCTAAGAATGCTTAAGATGCTAGAGATGGCTTGGATGAGGTGCCCTCGTGTATATCATTCACTGTGTGATGACTAGGCCTCTAGGTCAGGTCGTTACAAAAATACAAGTCTAAAATAAAAGTGACATGTCTGACAATGCCTCTAAGACATAATATAGATGGGGGATCAAATAGGTTCTGGCACACCCTCAAGGTAAAAGAAGGATAGTCTCAAATACATAACCATAACATGAGAATAAAGATAAAAGGATTTGTCCCCAAAGCTTGAGAACTCACCCAACCTAGGTCATCTAGTAACTTAAATGTATCCATGAGGATGGACAATAGAATCACCTACACCTACATTGTGATATAATATATGTATAGATATGTATTAGTATGTTTGAATGTACTAAGATTTGGGTATGTATGTAATATAAATATATTAATGTGAAGCTATGTAACAATGTTACATGAACAAGGCATGTATATAAGAATACAGTAGAGAAGAGATCATCATATCAAGATGCTGTGAAGTATGAATGCTATAGTACATAAACCTAAGTGGGGATGTAACCATAACCAACATGTAAGACCATGCAAGCTATTAAATGGAATCCTAATGTTGCCTTTACATTGGAGAGAGAATGGCTTACTTGCCAAGGTAGACTATACCCCACTTAGTAGGTCATGAAACATAATCATCCATATTGGGAATAAGAACATGAATCTACGTTGGCACATTGTTAATAGATAAGTAGGCTTTATATAATGTATAGTATATACATATAGTCATACTTGTCATAATCATCATAAATCAAGGTGAAAATCATTATCATTCATACTTGGGATCAAAGGCCAAGTCGTAGGTCAAAATGTAGTCGCATGCATAGGAACAACTTATTCATAATATGTAGGTGATGTTCTATTCACACCCTTGAATGCTTAATTCCATGTCATAACTACAATCATAATCACAAGTCATGCCATAATCATATTTGTATCAAAATTATGTACATATCCATAATCATAATCATATTTATAACAAAATCCTCATGTGGAATCTTTGTACATACATGATCATGTAATGATAAATGAGAATAGAGCAAGCTGTACATGAAAATCAAGTTCAAATCATTATAATTAACTAAAAACAACCATAATCCATTAATATAAGAACATTTGAATCATAATTTTGATTACACATGCATGATTTCATAGTTCATCAAGTCATATAAGTTCAAATCTCATGAGAATCATATCATCTGATAGAATAATGCTTTACTCATGTTTAAATCATCATTTTTATACAATCCATATCATAACTTCAATAAATCAAAATTAAATCATGAACATCATACTTAAATCATCATTAAAGTAGATGAAAATAGATAAAAGAGGTTTGGACCATATGATTGAAAGGAAATCATGGATGAATCCCACTCACCTAAGCTTAGAATGAAGAATATGAGAGGAAACCAGCTTGAACTTCAATGCCTTGAAGAATCCTTAGCTTTAACTTGAGTGTGGAAATTAGAAAGTATTATTGAGAGGTTGATTTGAGTGATGAAGTGTTTATGTTTGCATGCAGTGTCATGAAAGGCATGGAAACTTACATGTAGGTAGGGTGGGGGGTTAAAGGAGTCCTAAAAAATGTTCCAAACACACTTAGATTTAGGGAAAATTACCAAAAGACCCTTACTAAAAAAAGGCCCAAAGCTTGCCAAAGTGCACTGCACTAGACTCCCTTTTGGCCATCGTATGCACCATAGCCTGTAAGAGTCTATGGTGGAGCACTTGGAGGGAGACAAGGATGGACTAGTGAAGGTCACCCTTCACGAGACACACCATGGCTCATAATGTGCACCACTGGCTATGGTGTGCTCCGTGGTGGGTACACCTTGAAGAAAGCCTACAACTAAGGCCAAGACCACCTTCACGAGCCACTTCATGATAAGTGAAGTGCTTCATAGGCTGTGAAGGGAACCTTTAGGGAACCCTAGCCCAATAACTCTTCAAAACACTTTTTCACGCATCGTTAAAGCCTTATGAGTCATGGTCCTTACTCCAGAATCTAATATACAACCCAAATTTATGGGTCATAGTCACTAAAGTGACTCATAAACATCCTTTGAAATTCCACTTTTCGTATTTAAATTCTCACCAAGACGTAGACCAAACTACAAAGCCTATCTATAAACTTTGGTTTAATCCACAAGCGATAAATTGGCTCGTAATACTAGTCTAGTTCAAAATTTTTATAGATTTCTATCTCCAAACTTTTTCATGTATGAGGTGTTAGAAACTGAGTACCTTAGATTTGAATAGAGTGGAAGAAATAAGGATATCACTTCATCATATTCGTTTTTACTGCTAAAGTTGCACTTTAAATTTGTTAGTTCCTTCAAAGTACTTTAACAGATATAGCCTCATTGTTTCTTAACCTCTTCACTTGTCGATCTAAGATCTCAAGTAGGACCTCTTCATAAGTCAAGTTCTCCTCAACACTCACATCCTCCAATAGAACTATGAAGTTTGGATCATCCATTAATTTCCTCAGCATAGACATATAGAATACTGGATAAATCGTATTCATCCCTAATGGATACTCTAACTCATAATCCACCTTACCAACCCTCTAAACCATTTTGTATGGCCTTACATAGCTAGCGCTCAATTTCTCCTTTTTGCAAAATCATACCACACCCTTTATTTGCAGTACCTTGAAATAGACCCAGTCACTAACATTAAACTCAAGGTCTTTCCTTTTAACAATGGAGTATGACTTTTGTCGACTTTGAGCTATTTTGAAATTCTCCCTTATGAATCTCACTTTTTCAATAGTATCCATGACTAAATTTGGTCTTATAAAAGATATTTCACCAACTTCAAACCACTTAATTGATGACCTACATCAAATACCATGTAAGGCATCAAACAGTGCCATCTGAATTCTTGAGGGGAAGCTATTGTTGAAGGCAAATACAATAAGAGGTATATGATAATCACAACTTCCTTTGGATTCTAACGCATATGCCCTCAACATATCTTTAAGTGTTTTAATTTTTCTTATATCTTGTCTATCGATTTGGGGATAGAAAGCAGTACTCAACATTACCTTAGTACTAAGATCCCTTTGAAATGATTTCCAAATGTTAGAGGTAAATTGAGCTCCATGATCCGAGATAATAAATAATGGAACCCCATGCAATCTCACCAATTCCTAAATATACAACTTGGTGAAATCTTCAGCAATATATGATGTCTTAACCCATAAGAAATGGCCCAACTTTGTCATTCTATCCACAATAACCTATATGGAGTCAAAATTTCTCTTAGTATTAGGCAAACCAACTACAAAGTCTATATTAATCTCTTTCCACTTTCATGTGGGGATCATAATGTCATGGACTAGGCCACCTGGACTTTTGTGTTCAACGTTAACTTATTGAAAATTGGACATTTGGCCACAAACATTGCATTATCTTAGGTCCCTATACATCTTATTGGTGGAATGGAACTGAAATACATGTTTTGTCCTTAGGTCCCTATACATCTTATTGGAACTGAGATGAATGGAAAAAGGAGGAATTATGAGCCTTCTTCAAAATCAAACTTCTCAATCCATCGACATTCGACCACATAGTCTACCTTGGTACCTAAGCATACCATCTCCCCCTTGAAAGAAAATCTCTACCTTGCCTCCTTTCACCAATGTCTTCAATTCAACCAAGGTGCTATCAACGTCTTTCTTGGCTTTGACATCAAGAACAAATAAAGATTCAAAACCATTCAACACCTTCACACCATTATCATTTAAACCACTTAATCACATACTTGACTGAGCCAAATGGTGCACTTTTTTGACTAATGCTTTCTTCTTATCTTCAATGTGGGACACAATACTCATGGACACCCTACTAAATGCATCGGTTACCATATTACCCTTACCTGAGTGGTAATTTACACTCATGCAATAGTCTTCAGAATTTCTAACTACCTTCTTTGTCTTAGGTTGAGGTCCCTTTGAGTTAACATATGTTGGAAGGTCTTGTGAATGGTAAATACATCAACAAGAATATGATATAGATAATCATATCAAATCTTCAATGCAAATACCATGGCTCCTAATTCAAGATCATATGTTGGATAGTTCTTTTTATGCTCCTTCAATTTCCTTGAAGCAGAGGCAATAACCTTCCTATGTTGAATGAAGAGACAACCCAAGCCAACCTATAAGGCATCATAATAAACAACAAAATCATCAATTCTCTCCTACAAGTCAAGATTGGAGCCAAAGTTAACGTAATCCTTAAAGCTTTGGTAGCTTTTTTCATACTCATCCATCTATAAAAACTTTATTTTTTTTATTCAACCTTATCAATGGTGATGAAATGGAGGAGCACCCTTCGAATAACCTCCTTTAGTACCCATATAGACCCAAGAAACTCCTAATATCCCAAGGAGTCAACGGTCAGGCCAATTTTACAACTCTTTCGTCTTCTTAAGATCAACTTTAATTTCATCACCTGACATTCCATGCCCAAGAGATGCAACTGCTTCCAACCAAAACTCATATTTGTTAAATTTGGCAAATAACTTCTCATCCCTCAAAGTTTGTAACGCCTCCTCCAAATGTTCCTTGTACTCTTCTTCACTCTGGGAATAGACCAAAATATCATCAACGAATACCATAACAAACATATCAAGGTAGAGTTTGAATACCTTATTCATGAGATCCATAAATATTTCTAGTGCATTAGTTAGGCCAAAATACATCACCACCAACTCAAAATGCTTATATCGTGATCAAAAAGTCATTTTAGGAACGTTACAGTCCTTTACCCTTAGTTGATGATACCCAGACCATAAGTCAATATTGGAGAAGTGTCTAGCTCCTTGACATTGATAAAATAAGTCATTTATTCTTAGAAATGGATACTTATTCTTGATGATAACCTTGTTGAGTTGTCAATAGTCTATACAAATTCAGAGCGACCCATCTTTGTTCTTTGTTCCTTACAAACAACACTGAGGAATCCATGAAGACCTATTAGCCTAATGAAACCCTTCTCCAACAAATCTCTCATTTTCTTCTTTAATTCTTTTAACTTTGTTAGGGCTATTTAGTAGGGAGGAATAGAGATGGGTTGAGTATCGGGAAAAATATTTATACCAAAATCTACTTTTTGAGGGAGGAATACTGGGCAACTCTTTGGGAAACATACCAAGAAACGCATTTACTGTGGGATCGATTCAAGAGATGGGATTTCTTAAGTGACATCTCTAACACTTATTAGGTGATAAATACACCCCTTAGTAATCATCTTACAGGCTTTGAGATAGGATATAAATCACTCTACATATAGAAATACTACCCTTCCACTCAAGAATGGACTCATTGGGAAATTGGAATTTGAATCTATGAGTCTGACAATCTATAGAAGCATAGGAGGCATACAACTAATACATCTCAAGTATGATATCAAAATCGACCATAAATAGCTCTACAAAATCAAAAGGGATAACTTTATGCAAAATAGCTATCGGACAATCCCTATATACTCTTTTTGTAAAAATCAACTCACCTACTATAGTACAAAACTCAAAGGGCTCAATTAGGACTTCGAGGCATACATTGAACCTATTTATAAGGAAAAGGGCTACAAAGATAAATTGCTCCCTGATCTATTAATGTATATACATCTAAATTATAAACTTTTCACATACCGATAACAATATCTAGGGTATCTTTTACTTCATGATAGGCATGCAAAGCATGAAATCGGTTAGCCCTTAGAGTATCTTAATCTTGTCCCCCTTGTTCTTGAGGTTTAGCACCACCACTTCTACACTCCATGGCATGATGGCTGGTCTTGCCACATTTGAAACATATGTTGAAGTTGGCTAAGCATTTCCCCTTGTGGGGTTTTACACACTTGGCATAATTTGGGGAGGCTTGTGCACCCCGAACTACTTGCAAATTAGGGTTGGACCCCTTATATTTGTTGAACCTAGGAGGTGGAGCATTGGTTAACTCTTGGTCCATTTGCTTTTGGACACCTTGATACTTTCTATTGCCACTAACTCTTTGGTGAGAGAATCTACCACATTTAACCCTAGTCCACTTGGACTCCTTGGCATGCTCTCTCAATTTCTACTTCTCAAGTTATTCCACATAATCCATAAGATAGGAGATGTCTAACTCTTTTATAAAAATATTGATCTTGCACTCTTGTACCTCTAACACACTAGAGATGAACATGCTCCTTCTAGCCCTTGGGTCATCCACCATGAATGGTGTATATTTATAGATCTTAGTGAACTTGAGGGAGTATTCCCTCACTTATATAGCCTTGTTTCAGGTTGATGAACTCTTGTACCTTAGCCACTCTTAGCTCCGATGGAAAGAATCTATCCAAGTAAGCACTTTTGAACTATTCCCATTCAATTTGACTTACTCTCTCACCTCTTTCCTCGATCCATTGGTCATAACAAACCTTAGCCACATCCTTGATCTTAGAGGCCACAAGCTCAACCTTCTCCTCCATTGGAACCTCCATAAAGGTCACAATTCTATAAGCTTCATCGATAGACTTCACTAGGTCTTCTTAAATTTTTGAACCATGATATTCATGCGGGTTCATCCTTATAAAATCCCAAAACCTTGTTTCCAATGTAGGTGCTTATAGAGGAACATCAAACCTCCTAGTTAATTGGCCGACACTTGGGCTAATATTGTAAAGGTGTCTTGGAACTCCACATATGTGACTCCGTCCTATTGCGTCATAGGAGAGGCTTGATCTTAATTCACATCCCTTTGTAGAGGAGCTCTTCTCAAAGCCATTATCTAGAAATAGCAAAAGGTATGTCATTATATAAGGTAAAACCTAAGACAACTATAAAGGCATGACATGAATCATGAAGAAGGTAAAGTTTTCTTAAATACCTCATAGCCTCTCATTCATGGTTTTGGTGCACTTCACAACCATGAACATGACTCTATTTGACAAGATATGTTAGACATTTCAAGAATATTTTAAAATCTCTTGCTCTAATACCAAGATTATCAATATACAAACTTAGATCCTAGTCATAACACGATGAATGGGGGACTCAAAGGCACCTCACCTAAGCCTCTAAGAATTAATTAAGCATTCATAGGTACTTAACTTTAATAAAAGTGGAATTTGATAGTGGGGAAAGGGACTAAGGGGACATTCATTCATGAAAATCCATAAGAGCAACATCTAAGCTTTCAACATATTGTCCAACTATACCATCTACATAAAACTCTCCTCAAGTATAGAAGTCACAACAAAATAACATAGAAAGTAAAGTCTCCATAATACAACCCAAAATTAGTAAAATACAAATGGCATGAAGAGGTGCAATCCACGAAATAAAGGGCTCACAAAGCTACTAGTCTTGAACGTCAGAAACTAGCCATGTGCTAATAGTGGAGGAGGAGGAGGAGCGTAGGTCCCTACATGGTGATATCATTTAGGTAAAGCATATGCTAGTACATTAGAATGTACTAAGTATTTATGAGATGCAATGCATACATGAAATTAATTCCATAATTCATGAAATTGTAATGCCATCATTCAAAACATGCATAACAATAGTCAAAGAATAAAGCTTAATACAAAATAAGAGATTAATACATCATACAAAAACTCATTTAAGGTACATAAAGGATACATAGCTTTATGGAAGGAGATTATAATTAACTTATAAGATAATGTGGGCTACTACATATCCAGCATAACCCCTACCCTACATTGGCACAGGGAGTCCACTTGTCAAGTTGAACTCCATCAACTTATGCATGCATATATTAGTTTAACTTTGTTATTATGGATCCACTAGTTTTAGCCTAGAAAGGCTCTATGGTGGCACATATTTAATGAAACAAGAGGTTGCTACAAAATTTCCTTACCGGAATCTACCTCAATGCCTCATTCGATGTTAAATCATGTCCCACAAAATATTAATAACATAGGCATGTGCATGAACATTTCTAAACTTTAAAACATTCGTTTAATAGTATAGGAGTAGCTCATTAATTTGGGATCCACTCAAGCAAGAATTGTCTTTTAACATTGAGGGTCCTCTAAAATATCATTAAAGGTCTTCCTATCATGCTCATAACGTTCATGACAATCATAAACATTCATAATATACATTGAGGCTGTTATCCTTAGCATCATGTAGTAATTCATCTTAAACTTAGTGGTCGACATAGGCTTATGCAATAAACCTTGAAAACACATGATTCTAAAGTATTAAGTAATATCATAGTGAAACTCAACATCCTACATCATTATTCAAAACCCTAGGCAATAAAATCATGAAATTTAACTTTAAGACTATAGAAATGCATAATACATCATCGCGCTGCTTCACTAAAGTCAAAATAACTAAAATCATTACAACATCATTTAAGTCATACTCAAGGAATTCATAAATTTTCAAGAATTTAAAGAAAAGGTAAGAGGGAAGGCTGTTAGACTTTGAGGATGGAAGGAGTCCACAAATCAACTTATATATATGATTGAAGACCTCAAGGAAAGGTTTAATAATTTTGAGAAGGAAACCCATGGAAAACCCACTTTTCTTTCCTTGCCTATGGAGGATTCTTTCCTTAAAGAATTTTAGAGAATTTGGAATAAAGATAATAAGAGTGAATGAGAGGTTTGGAGGTGATAATGGGTAGATTTAGATCCCAAAACACTTTACTTTATAGACTTGCAATGCAGAGAAAAGTCAAAAGTGTCCTTCACTAAACTATCAGATTCAAACCATAACCCTCGTTTATGGGTCACAAAAGTATACGGATTGTAATTAGGGGGTTTCATCATATTGAATTTTGATGCTCAGAAATAGTCTCTGAACAACAGCTATGACTTCATTCTATGACTCATAGAATGATCTAGGGGTCACAGAATCCTTTCATGGTTTCTCCCCATACTTAGAAAATTTTACAATCTTTAAGAACCTATAGACGAGATCAATTTATGGACTATAAATCAAACTATGAATTATCCTATTTGTTCATATTTCAACTTCATAAATCTAATTTTTCATCAACACAAAGCCTCAAACTATAAATCCTCTTAATAGTCCGTATTTGTATTTATGGATTGTAAACACCCCTCTTACATTGTTCTTACACTTAGTCAAATTTTCATTTGGATTTGTCCCCATTTAAGATCCCTATTTACTACTTTGCCTACACCGTTCCAATTCCACTTCTTCAGTACTTTTTGCTTTAAGACTTCCTAACTTACAGGTCCTTATAAGGTATTCACCCTTACTTCTATACTTATATGTAGGTTGTGAGCCTGATTTTGATTGACGACTCTTCTTATTTTTCGGATTAAACTTGAGATAATCTTAGAGATAGCAGCTTGTTCATTTCGGAACACTCTTTAGACTTCTACTTATTTACTATTTTATTCTGTTTGAGAATCAAAGGATTGAGACTCGTATAAATTTTCTTTCTAGTTCAATTATAGTAAAGGCTTGTACATGTGACACCGGTCTTGGGTTGGTTTTTAGACAATGGTTTTCATCCCTTGTTATTTATCCTTAAATATTTGGACTATTATTCTCATTTTAATGTTAGATTGACTTGTTTCAATGGATTAAAGAAAAGATCGATCACACCTGATTTTGGATCATAACATATATATACCATGGTTGTGAATATCTTCTTCATGTTTATTTTGGTGTTTTAACTCTAATAGTAGTAATTTAATCGCAACAATGTCCCACTTAAATTATATATATATATATATATATGTGTGTGTGTGTGTGTGTGTGTGTGTGTGTGTATGTGTGTGTGTTTTATCTTTTGGCTGATGTGTCTCGGTGGGTTAAAGAAAAGTTCCATCACAACTGATTTTGGATCAAAACATATATATACCATGGTTGTGAATATATTATTCATGTTTATTTTGAT
>JAOTQJ010026207.1:3516-16399 GCA_025642045.1 Solanum sejunctum | reverse complement strand
ACAATACTCCAGAGGCAAGCCTCCATTTAGTCCATGCTGCCCCAATACGATGTGTGACATCATCATCGATATCGCCATGATGTCTAAACTTACCAAAGAACTTTAATGTATAGCTCTTTTCTTTCCTGATTTCTGCCTTTTCCAGGATCTCTACAGTGGACAGGTTTGGTAGAGAAGATCAATGTTTCTACATCCTCAAGGAAGGCCTACACACTATGTCAATCCCTCATCAAACTCTCAGCAATGCTCACCAAGTCAGCTGTTCTGGTTCTCTGTCTCTATGGCACAACAGACTAGGACATGCTCCTGTAGATATAATAAAGAAGCTTCCTAGTCTTAATAGTCTAGATTCTACTACTTTACCTACTTGTACTGTTTGTCCCATAGCTTGCTAAACATACCAAGCTTCCTTTCAATTCTAGTACACATTCATCTAAAGCTGTGTTTGAACTAATGCATTGTGATATTTGGGGTCCTTATAAAGTCCCTACTTATAATGGAATGAAATATTTTGTCACTCTTGTGGATGACTTCTCCAGGTTCACCTGGATATTTTTGATAGCCTCTTAGTCTGATGCAATAGTGGTACTAAGACAATTTTTCACTCAAACTCACAACATGTTCTCTACTACTGTCAAAATTTTTTAGAACAGACAATGATAGTGAGTTCTTTAGTCATGAGTTTAAGTCCTTGTTAGATACTCTTGGTATATTTCATTAGAGTACTTGTGTGTATACACCTCAGCAAAATGGCATTGCAGAGAGAAAGCACAGAACCATCTTGCAAATAGCCAGAGCTCTCACGTTTCAAGCCTCAGTACCTCTTAAGTTTTGGGGTGAATGTGTATCAACAGCTGCTTACCTCATCAACAGACTACCCTCTAAACTCCTTCACTACAAAACTCCTTTTAAAACACTATATTCACATCCTCCTTCTCTTTCTCATCTAAGAACCTTTGGCTGCTTGTGCTTTGCTGCATGTCCTAAAATCATAGACAAATTTTCCCGTGGAGCTATTCCTGCTGTTATGCTAGGTTTTTTTCTATCTCAGAAGGGCTACATTCGCTATGATCTACACTCCAAGTCTATGTTTGTTAATAGACATCTTGTGTTCAAAGAGGACTTATTCCCGTTTAAGGATCTTCAGACATCATCTGATCCTATATTTCCAGTCCTCACTATGATATATTCTGATTCTTCTCCTGTCACATTACCTCACACCAATTCTATCACAACTATACCTGAATCTCCAAATGACACTCTTAACTCTAACTTTCATGATCATGATCACTCTCTTCCTCTCTCAGAACCTTCATCTGATTCTACCCCTTCACCAACTCCCATTCCTAGTCCTGTCTTGCCTGTTCCTTCCAAGAAGTCATCTAGAGCCACTAGACCACCTCTATGGCTTAAAGACTTCATCACTCAGCCGAAAAGTAACACTTGCACCTATCCTTTATCCAATAATATTGCCTATCACAATCTATCCACCTCTTATCTCAGTAGTCTAACAGCATATTCTGCAGTGACTGAGCCAACTAATTATCATGATGCTGCTCTTGATCCTCAGTGGGTTCAGGCTATGGTACTTGAGATTGTAGCACTAGAAGACAATCAAACTTGGAGTATTGTTGATTTACCTGCTGGTAAGAAGCCAATTAAGTGTAAATGGGCATACAAGGTGAAGTATAAGTCCACAGGTGAGGTTGAAAGATTTAAGGTCAGGCTGGTTGCCGAAGGTTTTAGTCAAAATGAGGGGCTTGATTATGGTGAAACTTTCAGTCCTGTAGCTAAGATGGTTACTGTTAGGTCTGTCATTGTTCTTGCTGCTTCTAGGGGCTGGAATGTGCATCAGATGGATGGATGTCCACAATGCTTTCCTCAATAGTGACCTTCTTGAGGAAGTCTACATGACTATTCCTGCAGGGTTTGCTAGACAGGGGGAGTATGGTAAGGTCTGCAAACTACACAAGTCACTCTATGGCCTTAAACAAGCTCTTAGACAATGGAACTTGAAGTTGATACAGTCTCTTATCAAGCTGGGCTTCAGGCAGTCATTATGACTACTCATTGTTCATCAGGCATGTTGAGAATGATATATTAGTTGTGCTAGTGTATGTGGATGATCTTTTAATCACTGGCAGTAACCAAGGTCTCATAGATGTTACAAGAACTGATCTACAAAAGCAGTTCAAGATGAAAGACTTAGGAGAACTTAAATTCTTCCTAGGTATTGAGGTGGCAAGATCAAGCAAAGGCATTCACTTATCTCAAAGGAAGTATGCATTAGAACTAACAGCTGAGTGTGGTCTAGGGGGAGCTAAACCTATATGTACACCGATGGAACAAAACCAAAAGCTAACTTCTGTCAAGTATGATCAGTTGTTCTCTCAGGAAAAGGAATCTGCAGATCACTTACTTCAGGATCCTAGTAGGTACCAAAGATTAGTGGGAGGACTACTATACTTAACCATGACTAGACCTGATCTGTCTTTCTCAGTTCAAGCATTGAGCCAATTCATGCATAGTCCTAAGGAATCGCATATGCAAGCAACACTCAGGGTGGTTAGATACATCAAAGAGTCTCCAGGTCTTGGACTACTGATGCCAGCAGAAGACACAAATCAACTAACCACCTACTATGACTCAGATTAGGGTGCCTACTTGGAAACTAGGAGGTCTGTCAGTGGTTATCTAGTCAAGTTTGGTAGTTCTCTAATCGCTTGGAAGTCAAAGAAGCAGGAAATTGTCTCTAGAAGCTCAGCAGAAGCTGAGTTTAGAAGTATGGCAAATTTTGCAGATGAAGTCACATGGTTAACAGGTCTTTTCAAGGAACTAGGAGTACACATTGAGTCACTAGTGAAGATGTATTGTGATAATAAAGCAGCAATTCAGATAGCTGCAAATCCTATCTTCCATGAAAGGACTAAGCACATCGACATAGATTGTCATTTTGTTAGAGAGAAGATCTATCTAGGGATGATCCAAACTGAGTCAATTCACATAAGGGACCAGCTGGCTGATTTACTCACAAAAGGACTTGGGAAGTCACAACATCAACAACTTCTAAGCAACTTAGGTGTTATGAATCTGTTCCAACCATAGGCTTGAGGGGGAGTGTTAACTACAGTTGTTAGTTACAAGCTATTATGGTTAAGAGAGTTAGTTACTGGGTTGTTAGAGTTGTTAGAAGTCAGTTAGGCTTTGTGAGTCTATAAATAGTAGTCATGGATTATGTGTGTATGAATGAATGAACAATGTGATTCTATTTCTTCTTCTCCAAGCTAATTCATATTTTCTCTTAGTTCTTACTTTTCCTCTTCTTCTTCTCTCTGTTTTAGCTACTGTTAGTGCTAGATCAGTACCTCCATCTATGGAGTTATCAAATTTAATAAGAAAATACAATAAAAACTTACTCGATGAGAAAACCAATCATCAAAGTTCATGCTCTTACTGCTCTGCTCATACTCAATTGTAATATAAATAAGCGTATATTAATTAGAGATAAAATAGAAGATGAAGATCTAACTAAGAAAGGTCATGATAATCACCAAATCAGGACAAGGAAAAAAATGTTGTGGCTACTAAACAATCCAGTAAAATCTCACTAGTGTACTCAAACCTTACCACTACCTTATAGAAATACAAAAGCTACTTTCAAAAGATCCTCATCTCAAAAATACCATCCCCAACAACAACATACCCAGTGGAATCCCACAAGTGGGGTTTGAGAAAAGTAAAAGTGTACGCAAATCTTACCACTACCTAACAGAGGTAGAGAGACTGTTTCCTGGAATTCTTGTCTCAAAAACTCATAAGCAGACTAAACTAAATATGGAAAAAAAGGGGAAGGCAAAGGAAACGGCAACCCAAATATTCCCACTAAATTTTCAAAAAAATGGAACTAGCAGAAAGAAACAATTTTACTATAAGTTATGAACTTTTAGTACATAGGTATTTAAATTAGATTTTTAGTGAAATTGAAACTAAAGGGGGAAAACATACTTTGAATTCAAGAAACAGCAATCCAAATATTCCACTAAAATTTTCCAAAAATGAAACTAGGAGAAAGATACAACTTAACAAGTAAAGTTACGAACTTTTTATACATAAAACAAGATACTTTTTATGAACTTTTTATACATAAAACAAAACACTGACAAAGCAAAATAGTATTCAAACTCAGATTAGTAGTGACGTTTGATCTAAAGGGGCAACAACACAAAGATTCCCCTGAATTTTTCAAAAAAAATGAAACTAGCAAAAGAAAAACAACATATAACAAGTTATAATCTTTTTGTTCATTAAAAAAAAATATCCAGAAAGCAAAATAGTATTTTAAACTCAGATTAGTAGTGAAATTTGATCTAAAGGGGAAACAACACAAATACTCCAAGGATGAAATTAGCAGAAGAAAACAACATGAGAAGTAAAGCTACAAACTTTCTGTACGATAAAAAAAATATCCAGAAAATAAAATGGTATTTAAACACAAATTAATACTGAAATTTGATCAAAAAAGGCAACAACACAAATATTTCCCTAAAATTTTCCAAGAAATGAAACAAGCAGAACAGAAAACAGCATATAAAAAGTAAAGTTATAATCTTTTTGCACATAAAAAAAACACCCAGGAAGTAAAATGATATTTAAACTCAGGTTAGTACTAATTGATCTAAAGGGGCAACAACACATATTCCAAAGATGAAACTAGTAGAAAGAAAACAACACAAGTAGTAAAGTTATAAACTTTTTGTTCATTCAAAAAAATACCCGGGAAGCAAAATGGTATTTTAACTCACTTTAGTACTTAAATTTGATCTAAAGAGGCAACAACACAAATATTCCCCTAAAATTTTCCAAGAAATAAAACAACACATAAACAAGTAAAGTTATAATCTTTTTGGACACAAAAAAAATTACCCAGAAAGCAAAATAGTATTTAAACTCAGACTAGTACTGAAATTTGATCTAAAGGGGCAACAACACCAATATACCAAGAAATGAAACTAGCAGAAGTAAAGTTATGAATAATTTGTCAAACACTACGAGAATTACAAATAATAATGGTCATGAGACCTAACTCCCAACCTAGCCAATCGGTGAACTTCTCTAACCACCCTCTAATTGCCATCATCAATATGAGCTACACTCCCCATAGACACTCTACTTAGAGCATCGGACAGAACATTAGCTTTGCCGAGGTGATAGTGCACGCTCATGTCATAAGCCTTAAGGAGTTCTAACCATCTTCTTTGTCTCAAATTAAGATCCCTTCGTGCGAACACATATTGGAGACTCTTGTGATCAGTTAATACATCTACATGAACCCGTTACAAATAATGACGCCATATTTTCAAAGCAAATACCACAGCCGCTAATTCAAGATCATAGGTGGGATAATTATGCACATGCACCTTTAGTTGCCGAGAAGCATAAGCTATAACCTTGCCATTTTGCATCAATACACACCCCAAACCAATCCTTGAGGCATCACAATAAACCACAAACCCTTCTAGCCCTTCTGGTAAAGCCAAAATAGGAGCGCAAATAAGCTTGTCTTTCAAAGTTTGAAACTTCTTTCACATTCATCGATCCAAACAAATTTTGCCTTACTCTGTGTCAATTTTGTCATAGGGGAAGCAATCGAAGAGAAACCATTCACAAACCTCCGGCAGCACCCCGCCAAGCCCAAGAAACTCTTAATATCCCTCGGAGTCAAGGGTTTAGGCCAATTCCTTATCACTTCCATCTTCTTAGGGTCCACTTTAATTCCATCTCCCGACACACATGCCCTAGGAATGAAACCTCTTTCAACCAAAAAATTCACTTTTATCAATGTCGCGCCCCTATTTTCGAACCGGTCGAAATAGTTCGCAACATCGTGCGGTTGTGCTCTCTGGTTTTTGAAAAAATATTTTGAGTCGTTACCTAATTTTAAGGAAAATATTGAAAAATCATTTTAAAAAAATGTAAATGTAGATTGTTTTAGCTTGCAAAACCAGTAAAAATTCTAGGTAAGGGTTTTGGTTACTCGAGGGGAAGGTGTTAGGCATCTCTCAGAGCCTATCGAAGATAGTCCTTAAACCTTGCTTAGGAAAAATAACTCGTGATAATTATTCATTTTATTTATTTTAGACTTAGTGATAAGAAAATTTCATTAATTATAAAAGAACAAAAATACACAAGTTATGTCATATGTATGTCTACAATATTTATGAAAAACTTTAATAATGACATATTTACTATATAATAAAATTGACAATTAAGTAATAAAAAAATAAACTATAAGAAAGTCTAGGAAAATATAGATGTTTGTTTAAAATTATATGGAACAAATGAGCTTATAGAAACTTATTGTGAACAATATGTCGAAATGTTGGGTGTGAGAGCTTATTACAAAATAAATAAATAGATAAATAATATAATGGATAAGGTATAAAATATAACAATATACACAAATTGTGTAAAATTAAGAGTGATATTTTAATAAATGAATCAATAAAATAACTTAAAGTAAGACAATATAAAGAATATTAAAATTTATATAAAACTTAGTGTCTTATATGCATTTGTTATGAAATATATTTACGAATGTTGTTCAAAAATATACATGGGTTCATTATTTTATTTATGGTGATAAAATAACAATAACTATATGTTGTAAAATGATAAGATGTAAAATTTATGTTTATAAGTAACTAACATTCGTAAAAGGATAATAATGTGACTTGTGTAAAATAATATACCAAGTGTAGATAAAAATATATACCTTGTGTATGACGTATATATTTACATACCTTGTATATTTAAATCTGTTAAGAAAATCTCAAATTTTTGAAATATGATATCAGAAAAACTAACAAAATACTTGAGTCATATTTAGTTTAAAAATGATATAATGATGCCTTATAAAGAAATTAATCAAACGAAACTAAGATAGACCAAATATATATTAATTTTTTTTTTAGAAAATCAACTAAAGGAGTTTAAATTAATCCAAATGGTAGCATTATATTGTATTTTAAGAAAATTAATTTAAAACCTCAAACGGCCTAATTATTGAGATTCATTCTATAATTTGTTATATAAAATATAAGATCAATATTCATTACGATAAATAATTCATTCCTAAAGTGATTATTGAGATAAATTTTATAAAAAAACTTTGGCCTATTTCAAAACTTTTAAACAATGATTATAAAAATATTGTCAAGATTATACAACATCAACATTAATAGATTCATAGAGCAAGTAATACTAATTCACACCACAATCTTCAAACAACAGAAGAAAGTTGTTGTCAGTGTGTCAGTGTGTCAACTTTCACATGAAAATATATCAATTGACTAGTATAAGAAGAAGTGTAATCAAACGACGACATGGAAGGCCAACAAACATTGACTCCTAATGTACGAGACTCCAAGCAGCGATTTTAGTAGCTGCTGGCCCATATTTTGGGCCAAAATGAGTTTCAAAGTGAGTTGTACATGAAACATAAGAGAAAAGGATTAGCAAAGTGTCCTTAACAAATTTTACTGATATTATAATGGAATAAGATGGTAGAATGATCATAATGTAACCTAAGGTTTACAACCACCAGATTATCAAAGCTAATAGACTGCAAAAAAAAAAAAACCTCAAACAGTTAAGTATACTTCACTTGAAATGGAACTACAAACAAGCACAGAGGGGGAGGGGGCAAGAAAAGAAAGAGGCCTCCACTCCTGATATCAATATAAGAGACATATAATTTCAAATGCCAAAGCAATGATTGTGTTTAACACTAGGAGCAAAGGCTAAATTCCACTAGAGAAGCATAACAGATGGAAGATAACTACTAAGAGACAACATTAAGAAGTGTTATTACTTCATTATTGCTAATAGAAAGAACAAGATAAGGCCATATTGTACTCCATAGGATCAGTACCTAAGCGCACAAAATATACATAAGAAAGAAGAATCAATTACAGCACGAGTGATGCAGTGAAACATGATTAAAACTCCCTAGTACAGGCATTCATGATGCACACTAGTAACAGCAATAGGTGTCAAATAAATAATAGACATTTCTGGACTATATCGTTCAAATAAAACCATAGTAGTAAACCAAGTGAACTGTAGGATCAGATGCCTATATGAGGAAGCTTTGTCCATTTTTGTAAAATCTACTAAATATTGAATAGGAATTCATAAACAAAAGCATGGAAAAAGTGAGGATAATTTCAGCACAAGGCCGGAACAAGACTGAGAACAGGTCCTAAAATTTGAAATCGCAAGCTGGAAACTCAAACTCGGCATGAGTTATATTTAACCTTAAACAAGAACAGAGATTGGGATGCTAGTTCAGGACAAACCGAGAGGCTACACATTCAACAGATAACTGGATTTCCATCACGCACTCTACCAAAGAGCTTAAGAGTAGAACTATGGCTAGGGGTAAAACTCTGCACCATCAATAAAGGTGCGACAACATTCCAATAATAATAAGTTTAGAACAGGTTAACATTCAAACAACTGTAGATTGAATCTGAAAGCAGGATACCATTTAGATAAATCTGACACAAACAAAAGAACAAGTAGAGGAAAGGATCAGCAAGGAACAACATACAAATACCCAAAGTCACCCGAGATCTAACGTTAGTAGGCCTACTAGCTTGTTTAAATCCTTACAGTATCTTCACATAAATCTTAATTACAGTAAGCATTAAGGAGAGCAAATTTGGCATTAAAAGATTGTTCAACCACAGAGCAACACCAGAACACTTACAAGCAGGAAGGACACCAGAGAAACAAGAAAACATTCGAAACGTCGATGGCAAATCACAAATACATTATCTCAGGAACAAGACGATAACGATGGGCAGTCTAAAGGAAAAGAGATTACCTTTTGTCGAGCAGTAAACAAGTGCGAACGTTTTTTCCAACTCGAAATTAAAGCCAAAATCGACTCAATAAAAAGAGGAAATAACTCCCTAGATAGAACACTTAAAAATGTTTCTGGATTTGCTTTTTTTCACTCGCTTTCTGATCTGTTTCTTCTGAGTTTTTTTTTGTCGTTTCCTGGTCTTTTCTTTTGGTGCCTCTTCTCTGTTTTTCTGATGTTTCTTCCTGTTTTTTGGTCGATCCTTCATGGCTATAGTTACCGGAGAAATCCGGACTTCAAAATTCGGATTTGAAACTTCACAAATCAACGAGGACCGTTGTGTCATACCGTAGCTGCAAGAATCTTCAAACAAATCGCCTTTTCAGTCTGGATATTTGGAAGGTTCCTCCGCTCTTGCCTTTGTCCCTCGGATATCTCGATGCGGCTATGGTTAAAACGGAGAAAAGTTTGAGAATCTCGTTAGGGGTGGCAGAGAGGACAACAGGGACGGCATAGGGCAGCACAGTGGCTGCCATTTTCGTGGTGAGAAAAGGAGGGGAAGAAGATGAGGGGCTAGGTTAGAGTTTTTTTTTGAAAATTGGAGAAGATGGGTCTGATGGGGAAGAGAAAACACACTTGAACATTGATTTTTTTGTGGGAAAAGGAGAAAGGGAGATGAGGGAGCCGTTGAGGTGTCTTGGGCGTTGGGAAAAGCTGATCTAATTTGAGCCGTCTGATCGTTTGATTATTTCATTATTAATACCATGTTCATATATGCTTTTTTTCATAATTTAGAAAATCTGCTGCTTAAGTATTTTTGGTATATTATAATATATACTTTGAATGCTAAGGTATTTAACATTTTCAAAATGCTATAAACTTTGATAAGTATTTTCATGTCTTTAAAGTTAGTGTCAATAATTCCTTTTAAAATCTAACCAAGCTTTTTGTGGTACTTAATAATTTTAAAACCTTTTTACTTTATTTATGTGTTTTAGAGGTTTATTTGAAAAGTTATGTGCTAAATGCTTGTTCAAGGTGTTTTGTTATGACGTGAGTCTAATAGGAGCATGTATTCTTTTTTCGTTTAGAAGTCACCAATATTAGAAGTCTAATGGCTCTTGGACCTTAGGAGGGACGTTAAGCACTTTAGGACTCGTTAGAATTATTTTTTATTTTTCTTTAGTATGCTTTTAAGGTTAAATAATAAATCAATCTAGGACGGGGTAAGAGTATATAGGACCCTTGAAAATGATGATTCTAAACTTGTGCTTAAAATAAGACAAAACTCTGGCTTTTGTCCTTAGGCTTAAAGAAGCCATGTGATGTTATAAATGACAAATTTCGATTTGTCTTCTGGAAATAAGAAGCTGAGTTACTGATCTGAGTGGAATTAATTATCGTTTAGTTTAATTTCTCTTTTTGTTTATTTTAATTATTTGGGGTAGTTAGTTATTTAATTATTTAATTTATTTATTTGCTTAATTTATTATCTGCTCACTACTTATAACTAATTAGGATAATATTGTTAAAAAAAAGACCTTTATTTGTAATTCTAACATAAATATGAGATACGGTCAGGACTCATCTTTTGTGGACCTTGAGGGGTGTCTAACACCTTCCTCTCAAGGTAACTTGAACCCTTACTCGTTCTCTAGTGATTCAGACCTTAGATTAGTGTTTAGGTTAGAATGGTGTCCTAGTGTACCTTAATTCATTAAGTGGCGACTCTTTAATCAATTCAAATCTCAAAAGAGTCCTTGCCACGATGTCGTTCAAGTTTTTATCTTTTCACAAGAAAAAATGGGGTATGATAGACTCCTCATCGGAGAAAGAGTGGTCTACTTGCTAAGGTAAATCATACTTGACCCCACTTTGTGGGTAACTTGACCTAGATGGATCCACTAGTAATGCCTTTTTAGGGAACTAATATAATCCTATGGTAGCACATAGTTTAGAGACTAAGACTTTATATAAAGACATGTTGAGTCTAGCCCTCACCTTAAGCCTCAATAGGTGCTAAGTCTAATACCACAGAATATTTTAAATAATAATAAATTTAATAATAACATAAATAACTTGTAAAAGACATTATAACATGACATGAGTAGTTCATTCACATACTTGACCCCTACATGGACATATACCTTATACTAGAGGGTAGAGAATAATGCATAAACTTGACCCCTTCAAGTAGATATTGCATTTCACATGAGGGTGGAGATTGTAACATGTTTGACCCCTATAAGTGATCTTAGTTTGAACATGAGGGTAAAAATAATAATCATGCTTGACCCCTCATATAGACATAATTTGCTCACAAGAGGATAGAATCTTAGAATAATGGCTCAACGTATCATTTGTAAATAATAAAAACCATTCATGAGTTTAATACATGCTTGAGAGCCCATAATTATCATAAAAAACTTGTCTTGCAAACCATGCAATAGTTTTTCATCAACTTAAGAATCCTTGTCAAACATGGTGGGTGTATGAATACATATACAAAAATCATGCAATTTATGGAGTATGAAACAAGAAAGAGTAAAATCAACCATTTTAAAGTCATACAATCAACCCACTAACATAGTAGAAAAACCTTCATCTTGGATGTCATGAAAATCATTCCAGAATCCATAATCTTTCCAAGTCTTACAAGATATCATAGTATACAAAGCCTTAGCATCGCAAACATAATATAATCGCATCTCTTGATAGGAGCTCATACATCAATAGTCCAATATTGAACAAATTTCCAACATATGTCATGCATAGGAGTAATGATAGGATCCCATAAGAAATTTAATATTAAAACCATGAAATTTCATAAAAAGGAAGGGTTGGTATCCATAGGTGAAAAAACTCATGGATGAAGACCCACATACCTAAAACTCTTGAAATAGATGGAGGAGCTTGGTGAGACTTTGAGGAATTCCCTTGTGCTCTTGAATTCCAACAATTATTCTTGAGATTCTTGAGATTGAATGGATGTTTTTGAGAGGTTTTGAAGGTTTTAGAGTTGAAAAATGGCTAAGAAAGGGAGTTTTCACATTTAAATGGGCATTGAATCACTATACAAATGTGCTTGGACGAAGCTAGAAAAATAAAGAAAAAATCACATTGAGCCATGGCCAAGGCGCGACGTGGCTCCATTGTGTAACGTCACTATTTCTGCTCCCCATTGCGAAAAGTTTTTTTTGCTACAGGTCTCCTAAAAATTAAGGGTCACCTTTTTCCTACACAATTTTTTTTCCGAACAAGAATATGAAGTCAGATTTTGAAATCATGCATGAATTTTGAGATATTCGAGAATTACACTATAAGGTACTTTCGAAGCACATGAGGAGTGTTACAATATCTCCCCCTTTGGAACATTCGTCCTCGAATATCAAAGAAACATATAGAAGAGGAGTAATTAGGAAACTTTCAGCCCGACATGAATGCAATAAATGCACTTAAACATCATTTCCAAAAAAATTTCAAACATATACATCAAAAAGCACCAAAACATGTTATCATGAACATGTATGCATGCAAAAATGACATGAAGGATGAAACTTAAGACTTGAAATTATAGATAGGATTTAATTTGTTACCTTTGGATTAAATAGAGTGAATAAAGAGGTACGGATATCGCTTTCTTTATGTTCGCTTTGGCTTCCCAAGTGGCCTTCCAACTTGATGGTTCCTCCAAGGACTTTGACGGATGCCACATCTTTGTTCCTCAACCTTTTCACTTGTCTATCGAATATCTCCACCAGGACTTCCTTATAGTTCAAGTTATCTTCCATAACGCCCACAACCTCTAAGGGTACTATAGCACTTGGGTCACCAACACACTTTCTCAACATAGACACATGGAAGATCAGATGAACCATACTCATATCCGTAGGCAACTCCAATTCATAGGTAACCTTATCAATTATCCACTTCCTCAACCTAGACACATGGAAGATCAGATGAACCATACTCATATCCGTAGGCAACTCCAATTCATAGGTAACCTTATCAATTATC
>JAOTQJ010026196.1:0-16399 GCA_025642045.1 Solanum sejunctum | reverse complement strand
ATTGGGAATTTAAGGTTAGCATGTGTCTAGGTGTCCCTATCGGACACTGGTCACGACTCTATGGTGGGGTGTGACAGTTTGAGGGTGAAAGGCCTTACTAAGCTTTACCTTGGTTCTAAGACCCCTTTGAAAAGAATTCCAAAAATGTGAAGTGAATTGAGCTCCACGATCTGATATAATAGACAAGGAAACCCCATGCAACCTTACCAACTCATGGATGTACAAACGTAGCATAATCTTCAGCCTTATATGTAGTCTTAAACAGTAGAAAATGAGCTGATTTTATCATTCTATCAACCACAACCCAAATGGAATCAAAACTCTTTCTAGTCTTTGGCAACTCAACCACAAAATTCATATTAATTTCTTCCCACTTCCAAGTAGGAATCTCTATGTCTTGGGCTAGGCCACCTGACCTTTGATGTTCAGCTTTGACTTGTTGGCAAGTATGAAAACCGGATACAAATTTGGCAATGTCCTTCGTCATGCCTCACCACCAATACACATTCCTCAAATCTCTATTCATCTTAGTAAAATCAGGGTGAAAGAATAGGAAGAGCCATGAGATTCATCAAGAATATTTTCTCTCAACACATCAACACAAGGCATACATAACCTATCTTGGTACCTAAGGGCACCATCTACCCCTTGGAGAAAACCTCCACCTTATCATCTTTTACCAATGCCTTCAATTCTAATAAAGTGGGGTCAAGATCTTGCTTAGCTTTCACCTCCTCAACTAATGAAGATTTAGAGCCATCAACTACCAAAACATCTCCATTATCCACCTCTTCCAACCTCTAGCCAACTGATGGACCTACTTTGCTACCCTTTTGTCTCCATCATCTCCACGAGCTAGGCTACCCATAGACACCCTACTCAAAGCATCGATCACCATATTAGCCTTACCGGGATGATGATGCACACTCATATCATAATCCTTAAGAAGTTCTAACCACCTTCTTTGCCTCAAATTAAGATCTTTTTGTGTGAAGACATATTAGAGACTTTTATGATCAGTTAACACATTAACATGTATCCCATACAAATAGTGACGCCAAATTTTCAAACCAAAGACTATGGCGGCTAATTCAAGATCATGAGTAGAGTAATTCTTTTCATGCACGTTGTGTTGTCTAGAAGTATAAGCTATCAACTTACCATTTTTCATCAATACACAATCCAAACCAACTCTAGAAGTATCACAATACATAACGAATCCTTTTAGCCCTTCCGATAATAATAATATAGGAGCTGACACAAGCTCATCTTTCAATATTTTGAAAATCTTTTCACACTCATCGGTCCACACGAATTTGGATTTCTTTTGAGTCAACTTGGTCATAGGAGAAGCAATAGAGGAGAATTTTTTCACAAACCTCCAGTAGTACCTCGCTAAGCCCAAGAAGTTTCTAATGCCCAACGGGGTCAATGGTCTAGGCCAATTTCTAATCACTTCTGTCTTTTAGATATCCACCTTAATACCATACTATGACACCACATGACCTAGAAAGGCAACCTCCTTCAACCATAATTCACACTTCTTATACTTAGCATATAACTTCTCTTCCCTTAACCTTTGAAGACTACCTTCAAATGACTCATATGCTCCTCCTTACTATGTGAATAGATCAAAATATCATCAATAAAGACCACAAAAAGTAAATCAAGGTAGGGTTTGAAGATCCTATTCATCAGATCTATGAAGATAACTGGTGCATTGGTCAACCCAAAAGACATCACAACAAATTCATAATGCCCACACCTAGTTCGGAAGACCGTCTTAGGAATATAACACTCCCCCACCTTAACTTGATAATACTCGGATCGAAGATCAATCTTAGAGAAGTGACTAGCCCCTTGGAATTGCTCAAACAAATTATCAATCCTTGAAAGAGGATACTTATTCTTTATGGTGACGCTATTGAGTTGCCGGTAGTCAATACACATTCTAAGGGACCAATCTTTCTTCTTCACAAATAACACTGATGAACCTCCAAGGTGATTGGATAGGCCTAATGAAACCCTTCTCCAACAAATCCCTCTATTGCTCTTTCAACTCCTTTAACTCTTCTGGGGTCATATGATAAGGGGGAATAGAAATGGGTTGTGTATCGGGGAGGAGGTCTATACCATAATCTATTTCCCTTTCGGGAGGAACACCGGGAATGTCATTTGGAAAGACATTAAGAAACTCATTTACCATCTGAACTGACTATATAGGAAGGACTTTGGACTTCACATTAACACGTTTGTTTTTCTGCTGGGGTCGGCGAGTTATTCCAACCAAACCCTATCCATTGTTTGTCAAATTCAGTTGCTAAAATTAGGGTTTTGGCATCCTTTTATTATTCTAGGCAGTTGTTTGGCCATATTTTCAATTGTTTTTCTTCTGGTGAGGTCTCCTAGTAATTACGACCCAACTCCAGTCATTTGTTTCCAGTTTCAATTGCTAAAATTAGGGCTCTGGTGATTTTTAGCACTTTTTTTGTAATTTTTTCGTGTTACCGACCAGATTTTTGAAACTTTCTTCTTTTCAAAAGATGTCTTTTGGATGTGGTATGTTTGGATTCAAAAGTCATTCTGGAAGATCTCGCTCTAAGTATAGTTATTATCACAAGTCTAGGTACACTCGAGACACTTGTTATACTTTGCATAGTCCACCACCCAATTATGATCCTATTGTTATAAAGGAATATAACGACTTTATTAAGTATCGTACAAGTAATCAACTATCTCAACAAGCAACATCAATTCCTCAACATACTGTTCCTGTTGCTGGAAATTCTTTTGCTTGTGTTTCGAAGTCTACTACTCTTAGTTCATTGGTTATGGACTCCGACGCTTCTAATCATATTTCTGGTAACAAATCACTTTTGACTGATATTGTTTACTCACCATCTCTTACTTCTATTACTATAGCCAATGGTATCAAAACAAAACAAAAGGAATTAGAAAAGCCTAACCCTTATCTTCTGTCATCTTGGATTCTGTTCTATATCTTCCTGGTTCTCCTTTTAATTTGGCATCTGTTAGTCATTTGACAAGGGAATTACATTGTGGCATTTATTTTTTTATGATTTTTTTCTTATGCAAGACTGCAATACGGGGCAGATAATTTGCACAGGATATGAATCACAAGGTCTTTACTATCTTACCTCTTTAAATTCCTTCACAGCATGCTCTGTCATAGATCCTCTAGACCTAATTCACAAATGTTTGGGATATCTTAGTCTATCTAAATTGCAAAAGATGGTGCCTAGTTTGTCTAGTTTATCCTCATTAGATTGTGAGTCGTTCAACTTGGGAAACACACTCGTGCTACATTCTCACGTCATAATGAGGGTCGTTCTGAGTCTGTTTTCTCTTTAGTTCATTATGATATTTAAGGTCCAAGTCAAGTTAGTTCACCCTAAGAATTTCGTTATTTTGTTACTTTCATTGATAATTATTTAATATGTACTTGGGTTTTCTTAATGAAAGATAGGTCAGAGTTATTTTCTATATTTAAAAGTTTTTTTTATTGAAATACAAAATCAGTTTGGTGTTTCCATTCGTATGCTTCACAGTGATAATGCATTAGAATACATATCCTCTTAATTTCAAGACTTTATGACTCACCAAGTAATTATTCACTAGACATCTTATCAGTATACCCCTCAGCCAGAACGAAAGAATAGGCATCTTATTGAAATTGCTCACACTCTTCTCATTGAATCCCATGTTCTGCTGCATTTTTGGGGTAATGTCGTACTTGCATCTTGTTATTTAATTAATAGAATGCCCTCATCTTCTATTAAAAATCAGATTTCACATTCCATATTATTTTCTTTGTCACAACTCCATTCTATACCTCCTCGTGTCTTTGGGAGTACATGCTTTGTTCATAACTTATAGGTAGAATACATAACTAGACATTTAGCTGCCAACCTAAAATGCAAGAAATAAAGATAAAAAAAATCCTTCATTTAAGATTATGCAACATTATTTACTAATTAGCCCAATTCAAAAAAAAATAAAAAAAATACACATTTCTATATTTGAAAAACAATATTTTCATTTTTTCCCCATAAGTTCTGTGTGTTCTGTGTCAAGTCAAACTTTATCATATAAATTAAAAAGTAAAATTCAAATTTTTAACCATTTGGATACAAACAAAAGAATCTTAACATTGTGACAGTACTTTATGCTTCAAATTGTCCAAAAAAGTTGCTAGCTTTGAACTGGCCCCACTTTTTTCAGTCCTTACAATTTGAATAGTTTGGAAGTGCCCAAAAGAGCAATTAGTTAATTCAAGCACCAACTAACTCTAGTTCACTTGCCAGAATTAACTTCACATCCCATATTAGTAGCAATCAAGCAACAAATATTCTCACCTTCCAAGGATGCCACTTAGCCACTATGCAAGACATTTTAATGATTGTTGTTGCAAAGCAACCAATAATACATTGAATCCTTTTTTAATGTTCACCCTATTTATATCTATCAATTTTAAGAACAAACTAAACACAATTCTATCAAATGCAAGACTTAACAGGCCTATAATATTGTACTAGTTTCATGGCCAAAATAAACTCATATAGCTTGCATCGACAACAATAATATACCCTTAACGAAGGCCTAGATTCAATCTACCCTTCCATTCTCTTTTTCTCTTTTGCAAAAAAAAAGAACTTGTTGCTGCTACCAAAATTAAGTGACATAAGATACGAAAATGACTTAGCATGTGCTCTTGTCCTTTAACAGGCTGAACTCAGATCGAAGATTACTGTTTAATGGTGAGTGGCTGGGGATAAGGAGGGAAAACTGAAAGAAGAACAAAACTGATAATGATATCCTACACCTGTAAAAATAAACCTCAGAATGCTGCATCTTAATTTGCAGGGCCATGAAGACAATAGACACCAGGACATTGATTTCAACTGACATTATATTTCATTGCATCCATTAGTTGAATCATTTGCTACATAATTGTTGTTCACTTTGCTGGCGAATCTTGTTTCTAAGCAAAGGAGGTTGCCAAGTAAGCACCACTATGTTGAGTCACCATGTAGATTTTGCCTGGTTATCTAAGCTCGAAATGCTAAAATAGATCTTTTTACTACAAGAGTAATCATATTAGGCATGAAAAACTTTGAAAGAATATCTGCCTTCAAGTGAGAATCAAGGTCAAAATTTATATGTTAAGTTATCAAGCCAAAGAAGCCCTTCATAGCCAAATTCTGAATTAGAAACTGGACCATCCCCGCATTGGTTGCTTCACTTTGTTCTATGATGGAATTAACATATGGTCCCACAAGATTTGATGATCTTTCAGCTGGAATGTTGTAGCCTTTGAGAATACTAGCTGAGGCAGACAGGGCTTCCTCCCCTTTCCAGAACCACCAAAATATGATCTTCAAATTCAAACACTAAATATTTGTCCTTGGATGCAGCACAAATAGATAAATCTATTGTTGCTCAGCTAATGAGAAGAGAGAACTCAACTATGTATATTACTACTTATAAGAAATACTACTCATAAAATGATTTATCGAATAAAAATGGAAAATTTATCAAAATAATAGTAACAATAATAATAGTAATAATAATAACAATAATAATAGTAATAGTAAAAATAGTATTATTACTTTTTTTTAAAAAAAAGAAAATATTTTTTTCAAGGAAGCTTAGTTAATTAAATATGGAGGACCAAAATTGAGTGTCAACAACTTGCCCCTTTCTTTGTCCATGGAGGAGTGTAATAAAGACGTGGACAATGAAATATTGACACAATCTAATTTTGGTCGACCAAAACAACCTTTTGGGCAAGAACTTGACCTTTTATGGAATTATTGCCGAACTTTGATTTCCGAGTTGCCTAGATATCTCAGGTTTCATGAGAAATCAGACCATATGTAGTTCGAGAGGGCAAAATTATTATAAATTTTGATCGAATTCAAAATTTGCCCCAGTATCAAATTATGATAATACTGAGTTTCTCAGGTGATGGAGTATGAAGAGGTCAGTACGAATAAAAAAAATAAAAACATCCACACACAGACTAAGGTAACTTTCATATACCAAGACATGAGAATTAGGTCAGATGTAGTTCTAATGGATAACTAGAAATGAGAAATGCTCTATAGCAAATTCGACTGGAAATCTATGATAGAGAAAAGATCATAATTTTCAAAAAAAAATTGCCCCAGTATCGAGTTATGGTGATACCGAGCCATAAAACATAAATAAAGAGTCAAATATGAATTTCTAAAAATCAAGTTGAGTTGAATTCTGAAAGCTAATCCTTGACGTAGCTAGGGATATTTAACATTCCACTAAATTGCCCCAGTATCGATGATGCTTTCTATATACAACCTCCAATTGGTGGAGTTTGAATGACGTTCGCTATGTACAACCTTTGATCAATAGAGCAATTTGAGTGACGTTTTCTATGTACAACCTTCAAGCGACACAAATAGATGGAATTCTCCAGTTAGTAGAATTCATTTGATATAGTTAGACGCTGATCTCCGATTGGTGGAGCTTATTTGACGTAGCTAGCTAGAGGTCTCCAATTGGTGGAGCTTATTCGACACAGTTAGACGATAGTATCCAATTGATGGAGTTATTCTTGATAAAAAGCAAATATCCGATTTGTCCTATAGGCCCCCTTTTTCTTTAGTGTTTGATCCAGATCTTGACTGTACTTGCATAAATTTAATATGGAACCTATTAAACAAAAAAAGGAGCATTTCAAGAAAGTAAATAGGGAGAAATATTTTGATTTATGTTTGGAATGCCATGCCCCGAGCTCACCCTAGATGTGGCCGCACTAAAAACCCATTACTGGTTTCCAAGCGAACAATTTGAGTCAATTCACTTATTCAATTAGTGGAATATCTAATTAACAAAAATAAAGTACTCAAGTGGGCATGCAAATTCTCATGTAAAATAATTTTATATCTTGTATTAAAATAACTTAATGTTTCAATTGAAATAAATACTAATAGTTTTTCAAAATTGACTCTGAAAGTAAGACAAACTCTACTATTCTCTATCTAACTCAATCTATGAAGCCTCTATCAACTCATAAAAAGGTGGTAAGACATGTTCAAGGCTACTTCAAGACAATAAAAAAATAAATTAAAATAAAAGGGTTCCTCCGAAAGTAAGGAGGTCTCACCACTGTCTGAAACTGAATAGATCTTCAACGAAGTGCTTGCTGAGCATCTTTAAAGCCTGTACCTGCATCATAGAATGATGCAGCATTGAGTGGCATCACTACGTGGAATCTACGGTACATAAGATGGCAAAAAAGTATTAAGAATATGATACTCACTTTTAAATTGAACTTTGAGATAGCTTAATTGAGAAAAATATGTCATGCAAGTAAAACATATGTTTATGAACTTATTTAAAAGTGCAACTTAATATATAGAAATACTAACTTTAATGCACTAATGAACACAACTCAATATATAAGAATTATGATACTCAAATGCTTAGCTCTGCAAATAGCTCAACTCAATTAAATATGCAACATAATAAAAAAAATACTTTAATAAAGAAATAATAAATCTCAATATGTAAAATAATAAACTTTACTTCTAGGGGAGTTTGTCTAATATACAACCATCACTATGAGCTTCATGATGATACAAAATCTTGACCACGCTGCCAGAGCCATCCCATACTTTACTGGGATAAGGAACGAAAACTAAGGGAGTGGATCCATCCCAAAACTGGGCCATCTCAGTGGTGAGTGAGGAGTTTGTACCTTGGTATAATCTTATCCTACGCTGGCGACATAGTTTATGAGTTCAAGCTATTATTACTCTCACTCATATTGGTGCTCAATACTACTCCCAAAATTATTAATTATATTCTCATACTTAAATGAATATTCATTTTCAAAGTATTACTTTCATCTCTTTGGGACTTAAGTTAAATTAACATTCTCTTAACGTTTCTCAAAACTGTCTAAAATCATAGGCTTTATGCTTCACTATTCATAAAATACTTATATTAATACTTTTCTTGAGTTTAAAGCAAGATATCAAGATTCATAGATTTCTGTAGTAACTTTGGAGTTTAACTAGTTTAACCATTAAAAGTAGTATCTCAACTTAAGACCCCAATTTAGTAAAAAATTTTAGTAAATCTCATGCTTTTCTTCAAAAACTCATTAAATCATGCATCATCGCATCAAAACATATTCCCCAGCATGTAACTCGTTGTACTCAATAAAATACATATATAATATTAGTTTAAATTACTTTTTTATCAACGCATAAAAAAGTCATCATCTTTACTAGAGCATGTAAAACCTTTATCCAATACATTGTTTAATGCATGAAAAATCATCAATCTCAATATTAAAGAATGTACAAGATAGTCATGATCATCAACTTCCTTATGGTTCATGCAAAAAAAACCACGAACGAAAATTTCAATAATATAAGATATAATAATAATTATAATCTCAGTGCATAAATATATCTAACTCAATGGAAGAGGAATTAACTCATTTAGAATTCAAGAATTAGGGTAAAATTCTATTTGAACTCAATTATGGAGAATAAACATGTGGGGCGTGTGGATGAACTCAGTCCAATGCTATGTGTAGCTTTATATACCAGAAAAGTTGATATTTCCATTGAAATTTGATGAGTACTAGCTTGCTTAGAGAAAATTCTCGATCTTGGTAGTTCTTTTAAAGTAAAAGAAATTAGAAGAATGTTGGTTGAAGAAAATATTTTTGATTTTTGAGTTCTTGACTTAGAATATTTAGAGTTCTTGATGAAGAACCCTACAATCTTGAAAAAGAAGAATCAAGAAATCCTTTCTTGGGATTCTTGAATTCATCTTCTTGAAACTCTAGGTTATGATTTAAGATTCTATTAGAGATTCATGAATAGATGACAAAATTTGGGTTGGTTAGATTAAAATTCATAAAGAATAACTTACCTTGAGGATGAATCTTGAAGGGTAATCCGAACTTGATGACTTTCTTGATGATTCTTGAGCGTTTATATTTAGGAGTGAAGGAGAGCGTTTTCAATTATAAAAAGTGACATTTTATGCTTTTTAGGTCCTTAAATAGACTGCCAAAAGTTTTAGGATAAAATTACCCTCAAAATAAAAAGAAACAAAATTTCATAGCTTATCTAGTAAGGGTCCACGTCAGGTCTGTGATGCGCTCTGGGCGCGAATCTGACAGCTCTGCACTCCTTACTAAAATAGTCATAACTGTCTATCAAACTCTGATTAAGGCAAAATTGAATGTGTTGGAAAGATAATTCAATTATCTTTGTTCTAATATATTATGGGTCACCTACTTTAGGAGATATAGTCATTTGAAGTTGACCCTTCTATCGACTCATACGAAAACTTAGTTGCTAACAATTATTTGGCCTTTGATTGCTGTAAAAGGTCCCTTATGACTATAAAGTACATCTAATATACTTTAAATACATATGAGTTCATCCTAGAATGTATATACAACCTAAAAGTTGCTGGTCCATCTAATTTTGATAAAATCTTACATTAGGACTGCAACCTTATATCATCTCCAATTGTATTCTCACACTATGAAATTCACATTAACATCTATGCTCAATTAAGAATTATCAATTAAAATCATATATCATATTAAGGATGGATAAATCTTAGCCAAAAAAAAATTGGGTTGTTACATTATCTCCCCCTTGGGATTATTCGTCCTCGAATGATGAGTAAAGATAGATATCAAGGCATGAATAACAATGAGGTAAGATCACTTCTTATCTTGAAACATAATACGAACGGGAATCAACTAACGTACATGGGACTAGGCCGTGGGCATGATACTCAAACACCAGACAGGAACAAAATATCACTTTGACTGAAGTATAAGGGCTATATTAGATAGAAAAGGATTGATATCTCATGTTGATCAGCCCATCTCTATCAAAAACTCAAGATCTACTCTGTTTCATCACCTCATCATCTCCCTTTTAGCTCAAAGGTCATCTCTCTAAGTTTGCGAATCAATTCACCTTTTTAAGCTATACATACATATCTCTACATGGTCAGGGAATCATTATCCACAAGAATATTTTAAACTCTTCTGTTATACTATAGTCGCATATATAAGATAGCCTCTAAGAATTTTTTCGAATATACCACTCTTAGCTTTCTCCTGTTTCTATGGAAATCTTTCTAGATTCGCTACTCTTATTGGCATATATAACCACTTTCTACAACTCTTATAATCTAACCTCTTCTTTTTACCCGCAAACACTCAACTTTGGTGCTCCTATAAACTCATTTGTATAAGACTTGTCTAGTATGGATAGCTCCTTATCATCTATCCATAAGCCCCAATAGACTCATTCACTAAGGATGACAAAGAATGGTTACATCAACCTACTACATGTTGACAATTGAAAAATACTGTCTAAATTCTTATAGCAGTCATATCTTAGAGTTGTACATATCTTTACACAATCATAGGTACACATGTCATGCCTCTTCTTATCTATTGAGCTAGCCTTGTTTCACTAGTCTTATCTAAGGGGCACTTGTACCCTTCCCATAGCATCATTTTCCTTACGATTTAGCATCTTCATACATTATGGCAAGCCTCTTAGAGAAAATCTCCAACTAAGTCTATCACTCTCATGTAACTATCTCCTCTTCCATACTACTCCTCAAAATTCAAGCTTAGGGTCTAGTACTAACACGTGCATCTATAACATACCTCTCTAACATCATATCAACTTACAACTACTAGGTAAAAACTTAGGGAACATAAGCCTACTAAAATCTAATAGCATATATTAAATCAACACATCCCCTCCTTACCACTCAATACCCTCACCTATTTATTATACCTCATTATCCAAACTAAGTTCATAACTTGATGAATCTTATGAACTCTCACTTTAAAATCATAAGCCTAATTTAGATCTATCACATTGGAAGCCTTCTTTTACCCTATTTCAACTTCTACTCTTTACCCTCAATAGTATGAATACTATAACACATCAACATAAACTTCCTTCTAGTTTGAGCACCCTCCATCACATTCTAACAATAACTCTTCCTCTATACCTTGTCATGAAAATCATAGGGTACTTCCGAGTCTTCTATCAAACTTATGGAAATCGACTCATCACCTCATTACTTATCTAATAGGTATATAACTCTAACTATAAGCCTCAATCAGCTATCACTCTTACCATGTCTTCCCTTTCTTTCCATCATAATCCTTCTAACTCTAGGGGTGATTCAATTCTACTCAGGGTTTATAATACCTCATATCTCACTCTTAAGTAGTAGCATTAAAAATTCTTTAGAGACATAAGTTCCTCTCTCATAGGTCACGTCGAAAACAAGTTTTGAAAAACAAGCTTTGAAAAGAGAGTCTGGGTACATCTAGAGCTAACTCAAATGCACGATTCATATGAGTAATAATGCACTTATTCAATTAGCAAAAGATTTAATAAAACAAAATAAAGTACTCAAGTGGGCATGCAAATTATCATGTAAAATAATTTCATATCTTGTATTAAAATAACTCAACGTTTCGATTGAAATATATAATAATAATTTTTTAAAATTGACTTTGAAAGTAAGACAGACTCTACCATTCTCTATCTAACTCAGTCTATGAAGCCTTTATCAACTCGTAAAAAAGGGGACAAGACATGTTCAAGGGTACCTTAACACAATAAAAAAATGAACTAAAATAAAAGGATTCCTCTGAAAGTAAGGAGGTCTCACCATTGTCTGCGACTGAATAGATCTTCAATGAATAGCTTGTTGAGGATCTCTAAAATCAGTACCTGCATCATGAAATGATGTAGGGCTGAGTGGCATTAGTACATGGAATGTACAGTATGTAAGATGACCAAAAAGTATTAAGAATATAATACTCTCTTTAAAATTGAACTTTGAGATAGCTTAATTGACTAAAGTATGTCATGCATATGTTTTTGAACTTGTTTAAAAGCTCAACTTAATATAAAGAAATACTGACTTTAATGTATTAATGAACACAACTCAATATATAAGAATTATAATACTCAAATGCTTAGCTCTATAAATAGCTCAACTATCAGGACCCAATTTAGGATCATGACCGACACTAAGGGGAAGAATCCCAAAGTAAGCCTTCTAGAATTCTACAGAAAATCGGGCAGAGTTTCCCCTGCTTTTTGGCCTATCCAAAATTTATAACTGTCTTAGAATCCAGCAACACGACAACTAACTAATCAAATCAAGTCACTATATCAATTACCAATCTAATCTCCATATAACGAGACCAACTTGTCTCCAACAATAGAAATAAATTAAACTCAGTCACATATCTAGAATAAATGAAAGAATATCCATGACTCTAATTAAAGGGGACTATGTAGCGACTCTCTAAGATTTCAAAAAGGTCCAGAACAATAAATAACTCATTTCCCACACGAACAAGTGTGGGGGTCACCAAGGAATCAACTTGTTACCTTTATCTAACTAAATCCTCGCCAATATCACCTGTATTCTCTGCAAAGGAAAAAAATAGTGAGGAGTGGGATGCTAGGTTAGTGAGTAATAATAATGACCACAACCACTTTAATAAGGGATAAGTCAGAAAAGATGCTAGTATAATCATCAAAATCATGTAACAAATGCTCTTTCAAAATCAATAGTCAAATCCATCTTGTTGTCTCATATAAGCAATTCAGAAATAAACTTGTATAAACACTTTCATATCAAATTATATACATATATTCAGAAGGTTTCCAAGAATGAATCATGTAATCGGTAATCAGTATGTGTATCTTCTTAAAAGAATAGACAATAACTTGTAATTTTCAAATTGGTAAATACCTGCTCGAGGGATATTGGTAACAATATGCTAGTTCTACCTTCCCACTAGTGAGGGATCTATCTGTAATTAGTAAATACAAGGTGCATCAGGTTTAACAAATCCGCCATTAGCCGACATTAATCAAGGTCTATTCCCATTACAACTTTTCTTTATAAACCATATAAGCTTTCAAAGCAGTACAAAACATGTAAATCTTGTAATCATATCCTGTCAACTTAATGAAAACACATGTAAAAACACTTATATCTCAAGGGAATGTCAAAATCATTTAAATAACAGTAATAATCTCAGTTATCAATATACTCATCTTGTAAAAGTAAAATCATCTCAAATATCTATTTCGGTATCAATTCAAGTAAAGGACTTGTCCTATATGCCAAATCATTTGGTGACAATCTTTATAAATCACGTAAAAATCATGAACTTATAAAACACAAATTAGGATTAAGATTACTACTCACAGTACTCGTGTAAAAGTACCAAACTTGTCACCTCAAGCAATCCGTAACACTCCCTTTGATAAATCTATATTCATGTCATAAAAGCTCATGTGATTTTCTTTATTCATACTAACTTGAGAATGCCCAACCCAATTTAATCGATTTCCTATATAATTAGTAAAATATATACATATATATACTCAGGTCAAGAGGAATTCTATCAGTGTAATAATCTCAAGAGGAATTCTATCAGTGCAATAATCTAATGTTTCTTAGCTATCTTAACCATCTTGTTCATCTCATTTAATAATAAAAACTATTCTTGTTCTCCAATTACTCATCCCTTGTCAATAATTTCAACGCTCAAAGTAAATTACCTATCGTAAGAACTTTCGTAAGGCTGTAGCAGAAAATAAAATAAAGGTTTACTTCAAATTAAGAGAATTTCATAATCTCTTATCTCTTTAACTCTTACTTTTCTTAAACCCTAAACCCTCAATTTATAGCCATGAATACAAATTAACTCTATCAATAGCTTTATGAACAAAACCTTTTCTTTCTCAGCTTGGTTGCAATCCGAACCCCTTTTTCCTTTTTTCCTTTTTTTTTTAAAAAAAACTAGTCTTTTTTTTAAAAGACAAAAATGCCCTTAAAAGGAAAGGTTATTACATTCTCCCCACCTGAAGAGATTCGGTCCTCGAATTTAAATCAGTACATACCTTCTATCTGAAACAAATGGGGATAGTTGACAAACATGTCATTCTCTGACTCCCAAGTAGCTTCTTCAATGGTATGATTTCTCCATAAAACCTTTACGGATACAATTTCTTTTGACCGTAGCCTTCTTAATTGTCTATCAATAATTGTCATTAGTTTCTCTTCATACGTTAGATTCGTATCAGATGAGACCATCAACAGTAACTAAGGCCTACCACCTCTTGTGCAAGGTTATTGAGGTACAATCCCCTTAACAAGATTTCACAAGCCTACAAACCCCCAAGCGAGGCAATTGAGGTACAAATTCTCCAATGAGGTTGCACGAGCCAACTACCTCCCGCACGAGACAATATGAGGTGCAAAATCACCAACAAGGTTGCACAGGCCTACTCCCTCCCGAGCAAGGCAATTGAGGTACATACCCCCGAACAATGTAGTTCTGGCCCGCTACTCCTTGAACGAGGCAATTGATCAACTTCCAACACTATAGTTACTTTTCATAAAATCAAACATTTATATCATAATTTCATCATCATAAAGTCATATAAGTCATAGGCCTTGCAATAGATAATCAATAGTTCAAGAACCCTAAATCGAACATTTTATCAAACAAGAACCCTAAATCGAACATTTTATCAAACACTTGGTGGGTGTGTAATGCTAGTGTAAAACCATGCAATAAAAGAGTGAAATCATGCAAGAAATCTTGAAGTAAATCAGTCCACGAATACTTGGTAACATCATCATGCAACATACATCAAAACCCTTCATGAAATCTCAAGGTAGATAAAAGATTCATAGCTCAAAACATACGATAACAGTCACTCTTTTATAAAACCCCAACATAGTTCATAGTCAAATTCATCATAGAAACTCCATGTGTAAAATCAACTTAGAAACATGTATTTTATGTAATAAGGCAGCTTGGGCACCAGGGGTGAAAGGACTCAATGGTTGAAACCAACATACCATGACTTTGGAGAATCCTTGAAAAAGATTGAAAATGGAGACTTGAAGCTTGAATGAAGACCTTAAGATCTGTATTGAGTTTTAGGAGTTGAATTTAGGGTAGAATATTTGTCTAAGTGTTTAAGAAAGGATTAGGGAATGTTTAGTATGATATGAGGGTGAAATATGGCTAAGTATAGTTATTTTTACGCATTAGAGGGCTTAGGACTAAGACCTAAAAGCCTTGGACCGAGATAAAATCACTGACAACAAAATACATAGGTCTGCATCTTGTCCCCGACGCGGAGGCTACTTTTACATTGTCGAGTGCCCATGGCGCATCGCCCCAAGGGCGTAGAGAGCTCTTTGGAAATCGATTTTTGGAAATTGATATTGTGATTCTTTGCTCTAAAATCAGGGTTAGACCTATATCCCACTTGACCCCTTGATCAAGAATATGAAGTAGGATTTTCGATATCGTGCACATATTTTGAGATATATGAAAATTACGATTCTAGGCAATTTGAAAGGTACATTTTAGGGCACTTTTTGAGGTCGTTTTGGTATGTTCCCCTTGGGAACATTTATCTCCGAATGTCAAAGAAACATACATGAGAAAAGTAGTCATGAAGAGATCAACCCCAACAAGAATGTGACAATACACTTAACCACCATTTTCAAAAATCTCAACATAAGTTTTAAAATCACCATGAACTTTGTCAATATAAACACAAATGCATGCAAATGACTTAGGGGATGAAACATAAGACATGAAATCACATAGAAGACTTAGAATTAGTACCTTAGGTTTGAGTAAAATTGAAAAGATAGGGGTATTGCTTTTACATATTTGCTTCGGACTCCCAAGTAGCACTTTTGACTTGTTGGTTCCTCCAGAGGACCTTAACAGAAGCAACATCCTTGTTTATTAACCTCTTTATTTGTCTATCTAAGATCTCTAATGGAACCTCTTCATATGTAAAGTTGTATTCAACCACAACCAAAACATCAAGAGGCACATTAGCATTAGGGTTACCCATATACATCCTCAACATAGACCCATGGAAGACCGGATGAACCAATTCCATTTTACTAGGCAACTCCAACTCATAGGCCACTTTACCAATCCTCCTTATCACCTTATAACGACACACAAATCTTGGACTTAGTACATTTCGTACAAAAATGAACTACTCCCTTCATGGGTGACACGTTCAAAAAGACCCAATTACCAACTTTAAATTCAAGCTCTCTTCTTCACACATTGGTGTAGGACTTTTGACAACTTTGGGCTGTTTGCAACCTTTACCTAATCAACCTTAACTTCTCCATAGCATCGATAACCAGATTTGAACCAAACAAAGCTATTTCTCTCACTGGTGATCTATAACGCCTACCATAAAGGGCCTCAAAATGAGTCATACTAATGATAGAATGGTAACTATTT
>JAOTQJ010026185.1:0-16401 GCA_025642045.1 Solanum sejunctum | reverse complement strand
TTAAAAAAAATAAATTTTTTTACATAAATTATAAAAAAATACAAAAAAAAAAATTTAAATTTAATTTTTTTACATAAATTACAAAAAAAATTAAAAATTATTTTACAAAAAATTTAAATTTTATATATTTAATTTTTTTATTTCAACTCGAACCCTCATACCCCTACCTCCACCCTCTCACACCCCAACCTCATTACAAAAAAAAAATTTTTACGAAAAATTCAATTATTTGAATTTATTATTTATCTAAAAAGGTCCAAATGTGTAAAAAAATGAAAAGGCAATTGTTTGTGCATTTTTAATAAAAAAAAGTAGAAGAAAGTGTGTGTTAATGTAAAAATAAATAGTATATATATAGAGAGAGAAATGTAGTAGGGGTAAAAGGGTTAAATTACCTTTTTTGGGGTTGAACGTTCAAAAAAGGACCATATATGTGCCTCATTTGGGTGTAACTCACGCACTGTGGCATCTCAGCAACATGTGTCTATTTGTTCAGAAATTGCCAAGTTGGGGGTCATATTTGTGCAAGTTGAAAGTTTGAGTTCCAACTTGCAATCTCGCGCTAAGTTAAGGGTCAAATTTGAGTATTATACCTTTTTTTATTATACCTTCAATTTATTACTTTCGCTATCTTGTTTTAGCTAGTATATATAGTAAAAATAATTGTTTCAAAATAACTGTCAATTTAAATAACCAAAAGAAATTAACTATTTTAATTTAACTTTGTCCTTAGCATTAATTATTCTAAAATTAAGATACATATATATAGATAAAAGTAATTATTTACAAAGAACATATTATTTAAATAATACTTCTAATTAATTTTTTCTTAAAGGTTGTGTTGATTCTTATTATAATAACTAAAATGGGACGGAAAGAATAATATTGATATAGTAAGTAAATATATGTGTAACTCTATTAATTAATACGTACGGGTAAAATGATACACTCAATATAGAAATTATTATTTTCTTAATAATTGTGTCAAGATAAGGTGTGATAAGTAAATCCAAACATACAAAGTACTCCCTCCGTCTTTCTATTTTTACCATACAACTATATAAACTTTGATTAATATTTTATAATTTGTTTTTTTTATTATATTGATATAAAAAAAGATTGAAATCATAATTTTTTTTATAATTTTTAAATATTTAAATTTTTATTTTAAAATATTAAATTAACTTAATTTAATAAAAAATTAATTAAGTTGATATTCGAAAAATCTAACATCACAACAAAAATGAAATGGAGTCCATCTCATTTCAACCTTAACTGTTTTATTTGAGCAGGTGTTTAGCTAAATTTTTGAAAGTGAAAATTGTATATTTTAAAAAAGTAAGGTATTAGTTAAAATTTTAGTAAAAGGATCGGTGATTTGAGTGACAGTTGAAATTTGAAACAATGTTTGAGGAAAATATTTTTTCTTTAAAAGTATTTTTGAAATATTAGTTAAAATTTTAAGATTGATAAAAGCATTTTTAGAATTTGATTAGTTAAATATAAATTATTGACATTTTTTTTTCTTTGCGAAAAAGAGTACTTCTCAAATGAAATGAATTTTTTAAAGCTTAGCTAGATGGGTTACATAATCTAAATTCATCATATACATTTTTAGTTTTAATTTATGCAGTGTAATTTTACGTGATACCAGATTTAAGAAAGAATTATATTTATTATTGAAAATAATTATAAATATTTATATTATTAGAAATTATTTATTTAAAATGATGCTTATTGAGACGAAAGAAAGTATTATTTTAAGGTTAATTATGGTATGACATTTTGCTATATGCCACTAATATGAGAGTCCATTCATTTATAATGTATATGACAAAAAAGAAAAGATATGTTACTTGACTTTCATCATCACTCAATTAGAAGTGTAACTTACTAGTTACAAAGATTCCGTGATATAATATTAAATTTTTTTTATTAATTACAAAAAAATATTAAATGAATAACATTAAATATTAATTAATTTTTAAGTGTAATAATTAGATAATTGAAATCTAAATATATATATATATATATATTTGTGTGTATGTATATATGTATTTATATATTATACATAATTCGTTTTTAATAAACAAAATAGTTTTTTTAATCAAAACCAATATAATACATTTAATCATTTATAATATATAAATATTATATATATAATTAACTTTTAATATATAATGCAGTTACTATAGATGACAAATACCTTTTTAAAATATAATATAATATTTAGATAGTTAATAAAAAATATATTTAAAAATAGTAAATATAGGTGCTAAAAAAATAATTATATCCTTCGGAAGGCTAAGGAGCAGAAGGAGGAAGCCATCCGAGGAGCGCCTCGCGTCTGATTAGCTAGTTGGTGAGGTAATAGCTTACCAAGGCGGTGATCAGTAGCTGGTCCGAGAGGATGATCAAGCACACTTGGACTGAGACACACCCCAGACTCCTACCGAAGGCAGCAGTGAGGAATTTTTCGCAATGGGTGAAAGCCTAACGGAGCAATGCCGCGTGGAGGTAGAAGGCCCACGGGTCGTGAACTTCTTTTCCCAGAGAAGAAGCAATGATGGTATTCGAGGAATAAGCATCGGCTAACTCTGTGCCAGCAGCCGCGGTAATACAGAGGATGCAAGCGTTATCTGGAATGATTGGGCGTAAAGCATCTATAGTGACTTTTTAAGTCCGTCGTCAAATCCCAGTGCTCAACCCCAGACAAGCGGTGAAAACTATCAAGCTGGAGTACGGTAGGGGCAAAGGAAATTTTTGATGGAGCGGCGAAATGCGTAGAGATCGGAAAGAATACCAACGGCGAAAGCACTCTGCTGGGCTGACACTGACACTGACACTGAGACACGAAAGCTATATATATATATATATACCTATTAAAAATTTAAAAAATTTACTCTCTCCGTCCATATTACTTGTCCCCTATTAACTTGGCACATTGATTAAGAAGGATTAAATAATAGAGATAATTTTATCAAATAATCTTTTGAATATAACAAATGCAATGATTTGAAAAATATATAAAAAAATAATTATAATTAATAATAAGTATAGCATTATCTTTTAATTTTGTAAAGTTAACACATATTATTAATTATTTCAAAATAATATAAGGTACAAGTAAGAATAGATGAAGGGATGAACATCTTACTTATCATCCCATGAAATGGGTCCCATAAATGTCCTATTATTAGAAGGGAGATTCAATGGGTATTTGGTGAAATAGCCCCACTCAATGAATTCCTTTGTCCCCTTTCCCAAAATCTCAAACATATGATTTTATATCACATTTTTTTACCCTCTTTAGCTTGAAGTTATTTGCCAATATTAACTTAACATGATTTTTTAAGAATTTATAAAATATATAAAAATATTTGATTTTAAATACATTAGGTAACTTTGTCAAAATTTAAAAATTTATTAAAAAGAAAAAATATAATACCCCTTTCTGTCCCTCCCCCTGTTGGATCAACAACAATTGATCATGGTTAAACAATACACCATGTGCTCATATTCAGCTACAACGTAACTAACTTAAGTTAGTTAGGAGGATTGGTCAGTTGTCATACAACTGGCATATTCAGTTAGCAAGGTAGTTAGTAGTGGTTAATGTATATAAATAGAATGATAAGGAGTGAAAGTCTATGAGTGAGTGCACAAGTTATGTGTGAGGTGTAACAGAAACAACTCAATGAGCACTTTGTGAATAAGAATTGGTTCTCTTCACTTCATCTAAAAAGCACTCAAATTTAGTAACCATGGAGGTTGCATGAATCAACATGGTATCAGAGCGTATACAATCAAGCTGAGTAGTTGATTCTAGCTCCTTGATTGTAGATCCATTCACAGTGGAATCGTTAGAAGCTGAGAATAAGTGTTTAGTTGAGTTTGTTTGTAGATAGAATTGATGGCGAATAAAGATGATGAATCCAGGAGAATTAGTCGAAATGAAGACACTACCATTGGAGCAAATCATCCTTTGTATTTGAGGCCTTCATATTCACCAGGTGAACATTTGATTGATTTCAAATTAACTGGTACAGAAAACTATAATTTGTGGTCGAGATTTATGAGAATAGCATTGTTTGCGAAGAACAAAATAGGCTTTGTTGATGGAACCTGTAAGAAGGATTCATATAATGCATCCTTATATAGACAGTGGGATAGGTGTGATGCATTTGTCCTTAGTTGAATCATGAACACAGTAGCGAAGGACTTGTACAGTAGTGTAGTATATGAATCCAATACTGCTAGTGTGTGGGAGAAACTTTAGGAGAGATTTGATAAGAGAAATATATCTAGGAATTACAAACTACATTAGGAAATTGTGGATCTGACACAAGGTTTAGGATTTATTGCTACATACTATTCAAAATTGAGAGATCTATAGGGAGAATATGATGTTATGGTCCCAATTCTATCATGCAAATGCCCTGAGTGGAAGGTGTTTGTAGAATATCTCCAACAGCATAGACTTGTGAAATTTCTGAGTGGTTTGAATGAGTCTTTTTCTCATGCTAAAAGTCAGAGAATGCTCATGATTCTAATACTTATCATCAATGAAGCCTATAGGATGGTAATACAGGAAGAGACTCTAAGAGGGAACGTAGTGGTACCACAATTCTTAGCGTTAGGACCATAGGTAATGACATACAATAACAATCATACCTCTAATGCAGGACATACTCAGGGATTTGGAACATTTCATAGAGACAAGTGTCTAAAGTCCTGAGGTGTGATTATTGTAAGAGGAGAGGCCACACTAAGGATAGTTGCTGAAAATTGGTAGGATATCCAGATGATTTCAAAATGATGAAAAGAACATTTGAAACAAACATGCCTACAGCTAACAATGCTCTGCTTAACTCTCTAAGTCTCAGGAAGATCATTAGAAAGAAGATCACAAAGATGAAGGCTAGCAGATGCCAAAACAAGGGAAATACTTTACCAATGATCAATATCAGCAAATCCTTAAGATGTTGTCTCAAACCACAACTTCAGAAGACAAAACAACTCATAACAAAGTTATAGGTGTTCCTCTCTCCCTTCTTAGTAAGATTGAAAAGGCTAAATGGATCATTGACTCAAGAGCCACTAATCATATGGTATCTAGGTTGAACATATTTACAAGTTCTATAGAATTATCTATCGATGAGACAAGAGCTGTATAATTACCCACAGGTGAAATTAGTAGGATCACACATATAGGTTCATCTCAGATCCTAGATGGATAAGTTATTAAGAATGTACTACATGTACCAATGTTCAAATACAATCTATTGTCAATCTCTAAGCTCACAAAAGATGCAAATTATTTTGTCTTTTTCTTTCCTGATTGTTGTGTCTTTCAAGACATCTCAACTGGCAAGGTGGAGGGGATTGATAAGTTAGAGTATGATCTATATTTGCTAGATGTCACGAGCAACAAAAATTATACAGAAAAACTATTGAGGGTTGGTTTGAATGCTTTAAACTCATTAGCCATGCAAAGTATTGATGCACAACTATGGGGCATAACAGACTAGGACATATTCCAATTAACACTTTGAAGAAGTTTTATGAATTTTCAGACATAAAACTATCTAAATCTACAGAACAGTGTACAGTTTGTTCCTTTGCAAAGCAAACCAGATTGTCTTTTCCAACTAATATGAATAAAAGTTCTTACTTTGAAGAATTAATCCATTGTGATGTTTGGGGTCCTTTCAAGCTTCCTACACATGATCATAAGCTATTTTTTGTTACATTACTTGATAATTTTAGCAGGTTTACTTGGGTGTGCGTGATGAATTCTAAGGATGAGTGTATTATAGTACTAAGATACTTCATTACCTTGTTGAAAAATAAGTTCTTTTGCAATGTTAAGACTCTTAGGATAGACAATGATGGGAATTCATGAACTATAAGGTGAAAGATCTACTTGGTACAAAAGGAATCATTCATCAATCATCTTGTCCATATACTCCTCAACAAAATGGTCTAGTAGAGAGAAGGCACAGATATATTCTTGATCCAGTTAAAGCATTGAGATTTCAGAGTAGGCTTCCATTAAAGTTTTAGGGTGACTGCATCTTAAGAGTTGTATACTTAATCAATAGGATTCCTTATAACACTACACATGGTCAGAGTCCTTATGAGATGGTTTATTATAGAGCTTCATCACTTGATCATCTAAGAGTTGTAGGGTGCCTTTGCTATGCAACCAACACTAAAAAGGAACATAAATTCTCTCATAGAGCTATTCCTATAGTATTTTTAGGCAACTCTTCAGTTCAAAAGGACTATAGACTATACGATTTTATCACGCACACTTGTTTTGTTAGCAGAGATATTAATTTCAGGTACCAGAATAGTCAACTCCCTACATTAATATGTGCACCAGAATAGTCAGCTCCCTACATTAATGAGGAAGATATTTTCCTGTTTCATGATGATTCACCAGCAAAAGGACCAGTTTTTGATAATAGCCAACCACCAAACTCATGCTCGCTGATTGCTCCATACTAATTCCTGATAATATCCAAGAACCAACACTTATGTTATCTGATCAGCATGATTTATTGCCTATACAGTCATTTGTTCTCGATGTCAATCCAATCCTTAGAAGATCTACAGAACTTTTAAACTTCCTATATGGTTACATGACTACATAGTCAAGAAACCATCCACTAAATATCCCTATCCTATCTCCAATTGTGTTGATTACTTTTCATTGAAGCCTAACTACACCAAATGCCTCGCATCTTACTCTTTTGAATCAGAGCCCATATCATACATGAAAGCAGCTAAAGATCCTAAATGGATTGATGCTATGAAGGCAGAAATCCTTGCATTAGAAGAAAATAACACTTGGAGCATATCCTTTTACCAGCAGACAAAAAATCCATAGAATGCAAATGAGTTTATAAGATCAAGTACAAAGCTTCTAAAGAAGTAGAGAGGTATAAGGCTAGACTGGTTGCTAAATGCTTCACCCAGAAAGAAAGACTGGATTATATAAATACTTTTAGTCTTATAGCCAAGATGATTACGATTTAATCCATTATCTTTATGACTGATTTTTATGGCTGGGATATTTTTCAGATGAATATGCATTATGCATTCCTGCAAAGTGATTTACCTGAGGAAGTATACATGACTGTTCCACCAGGTTTTGGTTCACAGTCTGCAAGACATGGGAAGATGCTGATGTGTAAGCTTCATAAGTCCTTGTATGGACTCAAATAAGCCTTAAGACAGTGGAATCTCAAGTTGAGTGAAGCCCTACAACAGTTAGAATTTTCACAAAGTCATTATGACTACTCACTATTTAGGAAACAAGAAGGAACAAAACTGACCCTAGTGCTTATATATGTGGATGATTTGCTGATAACTGGCAATGATAATAAACTCATTTCAAAGATAAGAGAAGACTTACAGAGATGTTTCAAAATGAAGGATCTGGAAAATCTTAAATTCTTCCTTGGCATTGAATTTGCCAGGTCTAAAAAGGGAATATATATGTGCCAGAGGAAGTATGCACTAGAGTTGATTGCTGAGCTTGGTTTGAGTGGTTTAAAACTATCTGGTACACCTCTTGAGATAAATAAAAAGCTGACATTTGTTGAATATGACAACATGATTGGAAATGAGGGTACAAGCACAAGTGAAGTTGACAAGTTGCTTCCAAATCCAGAAGTATATCAAAGACTGATAGGAAGGCTCCTATATCTAGCCATGATAAGACCAGATATATCCTTTGTTATGCATACACTAAGCCAGTATATGTATGCACCTAAGCAATCTTATACGGAGGTTGTTGTTAAAGTGGTCACATATATCAAGTCTACACCAGGTTAAGGACTACTGTGCCAACCACAGGAGAAGAAAAGTTAGCAGCCTATTGCGATGTTGATTGGGGATCATGTCTGCATACTAGAAGGTCAGTTACAGGCTACATGGTGTTCTTTGGTGATGTACTAATTTCTTGAAAATCAAAGAAGAAAGAGACAATAGCAAAGAGTTCAGCTGAAGTAGAGTTCAAGAGCATGGGTGCTACAACAACAGAGGTTTATTGGTTAAAGTGTCTGTTTGTAGAAGTTGGAGTCAAGACAACAGAGTCAGTGAATATGTTATGTGATAACAAGGCAATCATACAAATTGCAGTAAATTCAATTTTTCATGAAAGGACAAAATACATAAATATAGATTGTCATTTTTATAAGGGAAAAGGTCAAAGATGGGACTATACAGACTCAACATGTAAAGACTTAAGAGCAACTAGTTGACATTCTCACAAAGGGGTTGAGCAAGACATAACATCATTATCTTCTGTCCAAGCTTGGTCTGAAGAATATATTTTTTCACATCAGCTTGAGAGGGAGTGTTGGATCAATCATGGTTAAACAATACAATATTCAGCTAGAGTGTAACTAACTTAAGTTAGTTAGGAGGACAGACAAGCTATCATACAGCTGGCACATTCAGTTAGCAAGGTAGTTAGTAGTAGTTAGTGTGTATAAATAGAATGATAAGGAGTGAAAGTGTGTGAGTAAGCGGACAAGTTATGTGTGAGGTATAACAGAAATAGCTCAAGGAGCACTCTGTGAATAAGAATTGTTTCTCTTCACTTCATCTGAAAAGCACTCGAATTCTGTAACCATGGAGGTTACATGAATCAACAACCCCCCCGCCCCCCCGGTCCTCTCTTTCCTCTCTCGCTCTTGGTCTCTTCTCTCTCTCGCCTCTTCCATGTTATATCTCCGTAATACAAATCAAATGGTAAGAGTCAATGATACAAATAGAAATAAGATATAGTTATACAAATTTCATGTATTTGTTGATATATGTGATACAGTTGATTCACATCAACAAATTGAATTTAATAGTCAGAATATACTAGTCAGGTATATAATTATTGACCATATATACAAATCAATTGTGTGTTTTTTTCCTCTTTCCTCTCTCCCTCGGTTCTCGTTTGTCTCTCTCCTCTTAAGTCCTTATAATATATAACTAAAAATTCTAATTAAGCAAATTACAACTAGTAAGCCTGATTATATTTCTAGTCTTAGTTATTTTTGAAACATGTAGCTACTTTTTTTTAAAAAAAAAAAATCTTTGCCTATTTATTTTCCTTTTACACAAGAGTACACAAATCTGAATTCTGATCCCATCTTTGGATCGCATCACCCTATATTTCTAAGATTATTTTGACGGAAAAATGAAAAAACAAGAAAAGAGTTGCAAGTGAAAAATAATATAGTACTCCAACAATACCAAAAAATATTGGCTCTTTTTTTAATTTTCCTTATTTATTCATTTTATATATACATGGAAAACTACAATAAGAGAACCTTTTATGGCTAATTGAACAAATATAATTTTGATTGAATCATACTAATTGTGAGGATCAATACAAATTTAGTTGGTTGATCAGATCTGGTCTGGTTAACAAGTTTTGTCGAATTTATATATCAAGGTTTAGAAAGTAATAATGTAATAAAATATTTTTAATAGTTTATACAGATATTTTGGAAATTAAAATCTAATGACAGCATTTTTAAAGAGCAAATTTCAAAAATGACAAATATATAAAGTCTAATTATATTTTATATTCATAGTTTGGATAATTACATTTCGAAACAACTACAGGGGTATCAAATTGTTAAGCCACACTATAAAGGTATGGGAGAGAGTTGTGGAGAGGAGGGTGCGTAAAGTTGTATCTATCTCGGAGAACCAATTTGGATTCATGTCGGGGCGGTCGACGACTGAAGCAATCCATCTGATTCGGAGGTTAGTGGAAAAATATAGGGATGGTAAGAAGGACCTTCATATGGTGTTCATTGACCTCGAGAAGGCGTATGACAAAGTCCCAAGGGATGTCTTATGGAGGTGCTTAGAGGCAAAAGGTGTCCCCGGGGCTTATATCAGGCTGATTAAGGACATGTACGATGGAGCCAAAACTCGAGTAAGAACGGTGGGAGGAGACTCCGATTTCTTTCCTGTTGAGTTGGGACTCCATCAGGGTTCTGCGCTAAGCCCTTTCTTATTTACCCTGGTGTTAGATAAGCTGACGCGATCATTACAGGAACAAGTATCGTGGTGTATACTATTTGCAAATGACATAGTATTAATTGATGAGTCTCGAATTAAAGGTAATGAAAGGTTGGAGGCTTGGAGACACGTCTTGGAGTCCAAAGAATTCAAATTGAGCAGGACCAAAACTGAATACTTGGAGTGCAAATTCAGCGTGGAGAGGGAGGAAGAAAACTCTGAAATGAGGCTTGCCACTCAACCTATCCCCAAGAGGGATAAGTTTAAGTATTTGGGGTCCATCATCCAAAGTAGTGGCGATATTGATGAGGATGTCACACAACGTATTGGGGCAGCATGGACTAAATGGAGGCTGGCCTCTGGAGTATTGTGTGACAAAAAGATATCACCCAAATTTAAGGGTCAGTTCTACAAAGTGATGGTTAGACCAGTGCTGATGTATGGGGTGGAGTGTTGGCCGATCAAAAATGTTTATGTTCAGAAGATGCATGTCGCAGAGATGAGGATGTTGAGATGGATGTGCGGTCACACCAGAAGTGACACGGTTAGGAATGAGTCTATTCAGGAGAAACTGGAGGTAGCCCCGGTGGAGGAAAAGATGAGGGAAGTGAGATTGCGATGGTTCGTACATGTGCAGAGAAGAGGGTATCGACACTCTTGTTAGGAGGTGCGAGAGGTTGGATGTGAAAGTTTCTCGGAGGGGTAGGGGTAGACCTAAGAAGTACTGGGGGGAGGTGATCAGATAGGACATGGCCGAACTCGACCTCACTGAGGACATGACCTTAGATAGAAAGTTGTGGAGGTCGCGAATTAGAGTAGTAGGCTAAGTTCCTCTTCTTCTTCCTATTCCTCTCCTTGGTCTTCTTCTTCTTTTTTATTATTAGCATTTGTATTATTTTTATCATTATTATTCCTTTTTTATCTCATTAACTAGCGTTATGTGTTAGTTTTATCATAGTTAATTACTATCATATACTATTCATTGTTAGTCGCACTTGCTGTTCCCTTACCTTACATTTTATTTTGTCATATCTAGTCCTTCTGCTTATGGGTTTTGAGCTGAGGGTTTTAGGAAATAGCCTCTCTATTTCTATGAGGTAGCGGTAAAGTCTGCGTACAATCTACCCTCCCCAGACCCACTTGTGGGATATCACTGGGTATGTTGTTGTTGTTGTTTGTTTGTAAATAATAATGTTAAAAATAAGGCAATATTTGATATTTTATTTGGAGGTGAGTAATGCATGTACTAAATCGTGTATGAGTATATTCATGTATAATAATTAGTTAAGAGATAAGTTATTTATGTATATAAATTAATACATGTTGGGTTGCAATTTATAAATTCCCATAATTACTACTCTCTTCGTTTTATTTTATGTGACGCCTTTTGACTTGTACGGTCTTTAAGAAAAAAAGAAAGATTCTTAAAACTTGTGGTCTAACATCATTCTCAGATATTTGTGTGAGTGAGAATCATTTTATTTAAGGTTAAAAAGGGAATTTGAAAGGTTAATTGTTTTCAATTAAAATAAGATAACATTCTTTTTAAGACGAACAAAAAAAAGTATCACGTAACATGGGATAGAAGGAATATATGCATAAGTTCGTTAAAAGCAAATCTATATATTATTATTTTATATAAGATAGGAAGGATCATAACTTACGTAACTAATTTCTTCATTACTTAAAGTAAAATAATCACACTACCAACTAACGTATAATAATAGAACTACTAAGTTATGCATAATTTACTCACAATTCAAATGGCCATATTAGTGTCAACCTCGGAACAACATTGAAATTAGCTTTACAAGACTCAAAAAATCATAAAATTGATTCAATAGGTTAGCCTTTTGTTTATCGCATAAACCATCAGGTAATACAATTTTTTTTTTCTAAAATACCTAATTCAATATAATGCTTTTTTAAGTATAATTACAACAACAACAACAACAACAACATACCCAGTGATATCCTACAAGTGGGGTCTGAGAATGGAAGATTGTACGCAGACCTTACCGCTACTTCATAGAAGTAGAGAGACTGTTTCCTAAAACTCTCAACTCAAAACCCATTAAGTATAATTATATAAAATAATTACGTTACTAATTTTTGCATAGCTTACTTATAAACTAAATGATCATATTAATAACACTCTTGAGACAACATTAAAATTAGCTTAACAAGATCTAAGAGATCGTGAGATTGATTCAATATCAATTTTTTATAAAAGCTAAAACAACACATAATAATAAATATTTTTCTAAATATCTAATCAATATGTTATCATATTACTAATTCTGCATAACTTACTTCAACGACTATATTAATGATAACCTTGGAATAACATTGAAATTACTGCAAAGATCATGAAACCGATTCAATATGTGAACTTTTTATACAATCAACAACCTAAAGCAACAAAGAATAATACATACTTTTTAATGTACATAATTCATTATAACATCTTTTTAAATATTAATTAACATATAATTATTACATTACTAATATTTGCACAACTTATAAATCAAACGATCATATTAACAATAATCTTGGGACAAAATTAAAATTAGCTTTACAAGATTCAAGTAATTCAATACGTTAACCTAGTATACTAATAACATAAAACAAGAGACAGTAATAAATACTCTTAAATGTATCTAATTCAATATAATATTTTTCTAAACATTAATTAACGTAAATAATGAAATTATTAAATATGATATAATTTACTTATAAATTAAATAATGATATCAATAATGATCTTATAATAATATTAAAATTAGTTTTATGAGCCAAAAAATAAGAAATGGAAAAAATTGGAGGAGGAGAAAAAGAAACTCTTTTTATTTTTATTTTTTATGTATATATCCCATCCATGTCAACCTAAAAAGATAGCTCTGGTTGCTCTTACCAAAAAAGAAAAATCATTCTTATTGGAGTAATTATAACGTTTCACCCCATCTTCCAAATAAAAAACAAATAAAGTGGGCAACTAAACAACCTGCTGATTCTAATTCTTTGTGATTTTAGAAGCTTTTCTTGGTCCCACCAAGTACCCTACTGCACATGAGTAAGTTCTAATTTTGGAATAAATTAAAGAAACTAGACAAGGTATTGCAATTCTTTTTTCTCAATTTGAAGGTAATGCATTCATTTGTTTGGATATAGAATTTATTATTTTTCAAATGCTATTTATATATTATAGTTTATGTTGGTAGAGTATTTATTATATACTATTTACTTCTATATATTTTTTAAATTATTTGATGCACATTATTTAAGCCTAGAATCTTTTGAAAATAATCTTTTTACTTTCACGAGTTAAGAACAAGGTCTATATGTAGCGTTTATTCTATCCATGTACCGTTTATCCTGTCCAAATTCCGTTTAGGGGACTACAATGAATTTTTTGTTTGCCTAATTAATATGAATTTTTAATTTATTAATGCTAGAACAAGAATGAAAATAGGACAAGGAATTCTAAATAAAAACTTGCTTGACTTAGAGGCACGTTAATACGTTTCTTGAAGATACCTCAGTGATCTTCCAAGTACCTGAGTTCCTACTATAACTGTTGATCCTACACAACTAGCTTAGGGACCTAGTATGAGATTCCAGACCCCCAGTAAAACTCTTACCACATGGTTAAATAGATGCTTCAAAAATAGATCACAACTCATAAATGAAAGACTTAATAGATTCTTTACGAACGATAACTGGATCCATAAATTCCCAGACACCCAAGTACAACTCTTACCACGCACCCATTCTAACCACCATTCCATTCTCCTATCTTTACTCCCACTCGCGCACCATACTAGATACAAACTCTTCAAATTTGAAACTATGTAGACCATCCACCAGACCTTACTAACATCATTAGTGAAAGGATGACTACCCCTGTTTAACTAGTGAACCTAGTTTAGTAATAGTACCAAATTGTTAACACAAAATAGTAAAGCAGATAACTAACTTATAGTAGAAAAACTCCTTGCTCGAGGGAGAAACAATCACTACCTATACTAGCAGGATTTCAACAACTCTTATTACTTCAAACTCGAGCAACGTCGACTTACAACTCACTCTCCTCAACTCACAATGAATGAGAGCCAAACCCGCTCTCAAACAACAACTTACTCAAAGAAAACAACTTCTTACAATATTTGTCCCTAAATAAAGATTCTAAGAAGATTGCAAAACAACTTGAACAATCAAGAAAACCTAACTCTAGATCTTGCTTGAGTGCTCTCCTTCAATGCCCGTGCTCTTGCTTGAATGCTCTCACTTTTCAAATTACAAAAGCTATGACTTCTAGGGATACAAATTGTTTATATAGTCAACCCTAAAGTCATTCCATGTAGTACTCCTATCGTAAGTAGGGTACGCAATTCTTTTCCTTGTAGGAGTCCTTATTCCAGTGCTAGTGCCTTTTCCCAATTCTGATTCTATTTCCATAAGTGACAATTCTTCTCCAACTGAGATTCTGCTTTGTGACTCCTGGTGTAGCTTGGCTGAACCTGGTTTCGATTGTCATCATCAAAACCACATAGTCTTATCTGCAAGGGTCCTAACAATTAGTAACTCATGGGATAGAGTAGGTAGCATCCTGGAAGCAATACCCATCTTTCAAAAGAAGGTAACAGAGTGGAAACATACTTCTTTTGGATACATCTTTTATAGGAAGAGGAAACTCTTTAGGGTATTCAGAAATCTCCTAATTATGCACATAACATCTTCCTAACAAAGCTTAAAGAAAACCTTATTACTAAGTAAAACTGTATCCTTTTTATGGAAGAAGGATTCTGGAAATTAAAGTCTTAGAGTAAATTAATTAGCTGAATGGGGGAGATGCAAACACTAGAAGAAACTGAATCTTAGTGCTATGTTCTAATCAGGGATTTGTTCAACACAAAACAAGTGTCATCAAAATGGTTTTCATCACCCCTTGATAGCCCTTGTAATCATATAGACCTTTCTGATCTTAGAGAAATTCCTTTTGAGGAGGAAGTACACAGAGCTATCTTTTCTTTTCAACTCATAACAGCTCCCGGACCTAATGGCCTACATCCTTTCATTTAGCAAAAATATTGAAACATAGTAGGTAGCTCTTTCGTATCTTTATGCATTCCTCCAGGAATATCTGTCTTCCAAAAAAGAGAAATGCTAATAACCTAAAAAATTTTAGGCCCATAAGTCTTTCAAGACCACATATAAAGTTATAACAAGATTATTTCTTAATGACTTAGGCCTTTCATAGAGAGAATTGGGCCTTGCCACTCCAACTGTAACGACCCAAACCATTGTTATTTAGCCAGACAAACCTGACGACTTCAAACATTTTCCTAGACTAGCATCATCTTGCCATAGAAGGAATATTCCCGCCACAATGGTGCCACCATAGTGGGATGGGACCCATTATAGTGGGTTGATGGGTCAGAATTAAAATACATAAATTTTTATTTTCCCTATTTTCCTTGGAATGCCCAAATAGACAAGAGTCATCCCAAAAACCCTTGGAAGGCTGCTCTAGCTTTTACAAATTATCACAAACCCAAGTTATTGCCTAGGAAGAAGGGAGAAAAGGGATTTTAGTGTGAGGAAGCTACAATCCACACAATTCAAGCCTACTTCCACCATTCGTCGTTGAAAAATAAAAATTACACTTGAATCATGTAGCATCCTCTTGGTGCCTAGGTATGCTAAGTTTTCCTTCTTGAGTAGTACTGAACTTTGTTCCCATCACATTGTGGTATGCAATGAACCTTTTTGATATACTTATGACTTCAAGTGTGGTTGTTTCATTATGATTGTGATTATGCATGTTGTTTGTGATTGTAGGTTAGCTCGAGTACCATGCCTGGTATAAGATAATCTCACTTGGTACAGGTATCATTCCTGGTACATAATTACCCTTGGTTGGTTCGGATACCATGCCTGATACATGATATCACTCGGTTGGCTCAAGTAATAAGGAGTCTATTTCTCTTGCAACCGTCTCTATTCATTTACTTGGTCATGCACTATTTCAGACTATCAAATAAAATCTTTCGCTTTTGCTCTGTTGTTCGTTCTATTTCCAATTATCTGGATTGAGTTTGCACAGATGAAGTATCCCTGTTAGACTCTTTTTACCTTTCTCGACTTTGACCGTTGGAGCAACGACCATCATTGTTTAGTCTAACTTTTAAAGGCTATGGTTTGATCCACTTTATCAAAATGTTATCAATTTGATAAACATTGGCCTCAATTTCTTTATATATGCTCCTCTAAGTTCACCGAATATCAATTCTATCGAAATGCTTGTGAGTCACCTGCAAGATAAAATTAATGATATTAGTATTGCTTCTATAGAAT
>JAOTQJ010026164.1:0-16402 GCA_025642045.1 Solanum sejunctum | reverse complement strand
TTTCATGCCCGCAGGTATCGACGAGCAGGTGCGAGACCCTCTTGTCTAGGATCTCCAGTTTCAGCTACAGTGCCCCTCTTTGTTCAGGAGCCAGCTATTGGTAGCTTCTCACATTCTGTAATTGTGTTATGTATGTGCACGTACTGTTCAGTATATATGTCTAGAGGTCTGTGGATGCTAGTGGGTATTGGGTATGTGAGATATACTTGAGCACATGGTCTATTATATGTGTGTGATACCTGATCAAGCGGCGGGACCACATTACTATATGTATGACATGATTATTAGGCAGCAGGACCGCAGCGGAGACCTTGTCAGCCCGCATTAGTGTGTATATATATGTGTCTGTACATATGTGTTGTTTGTACATTCTGGGAGCTGCTGCAGGTGAGGATAGGCCATAAAAACAGAGGAAACTCTGCTGAAATTTCGGTAGCATTCTTAGACTTTAAGTTGTGGTTTTGCGAGTTAATATTGGTTTAAGTGCCTAGTCGGCACGAGTCATGGCCCCGGGGTTTGGGCTATGATAGGATTAGACACAAGCCCCCAAAAAATCATACAAATAATATGGCAAAAAAAAGATTAAAAATGTATAAAAGATTCTGCTTACGGATTTTGAGATGAGGGTTCTCAGAAAACAGCCTCTCTACCTCTATGGTATTGGTAAGGTCTGCATACATTTCGCCCTCCCCAGACCCACTTGTGGGATTTTACTGGGTATGTTGTTGTTGTTGTAAAAATGGACAAAAGAATTAAAGACTATGCATTTTAATTATTAATTGAAATTGACATATACATTATCATGTCATGTTGATTTAAAATTTGAAGAGATGTGCCCACTCAAGATAGTATTATACACAGTTTTTTCCATTTCTTTCATTTATACATAAGTTGTTCCTTTGATCAGTATCCCAAAAGGTCTTGATATCATGGCAAAGAAAAGCAATTTTCATATTTTTTTTGGCTATAAATTATGGATTTCATCCTCCTTTGGAATCAACAATATTCACTTCAGAGGGATGAAGCTGTGTCTTTTCACCAGTTTGACTAGATTTTCTACCAAATACAGGATTGAGAAAATATCCATAATCAATTTGGCTACAGCTTAAGGAGCCTTGTAGAGATAACTTTGTTATCAAGTCAAGGAAAATTGTACCAAGAATAAAAAAGTAAGATATGCAGACATGACTTAAGATAATCACCTCGTCTGTATGCAATAATTCTTGATTCTACTAACATCTAAGAGATAATTAGATTTTGAGCATAACAAAAGTGAAGAAAGAATAGTTAAGAAATAAGGAACGATAGTAGACTATGAAAAGTTATCACCCTTGAGAGGAAAGGGACGTCACAAGAAAGTAGGAAATGCAAAACAAAGGAAAATTGTAACACTCCCTAATTCTTACCTACTTGATATGGACGTAGATGTGCAGGAGACATTAAGAGAAATCTGAGAAAAAGCTGTAGAAGTCGGTTTACGAGAGACATTACGACTCGTATAAGGCTTTACAAGTCATAAAAGGGGGTCTCGTAAGAAATTCCAGTAACTTTGAGTTTCAAGGCCTTTCTATTTATGGGAGGAGTTTAAAACTCGTAGGACCCTTTACAACTCGTGGAGGAGGGTTTCATGCCAAATTCCAGTAACTAAGGATTTCATATGTCTAGTGTATGAGAGGTGGTTTATGACCCGTAGAATGCCCTACGAGTCATAGATGGGGTCTCACAGACCCAGACGACAGTTTTATTGAGTGGTACTTTTGTCCTTTCTAGTCCATTTTAATTAAAAGACTAGACATTCTTAGGCTTGAATAAAGTCTTGAAACCAATCCTAGGTGTATTCATTTAACATTCTTCACCTTTTCTTTTCTTGAGAGCAAGAGGAGATGACAAAGTGCTAGGGTTTTCAATTTAAGTGCAAAGATTGATTAAGGTTCGATTGTTTCTTCAATCCCCAGTTATGTAAGCTTACCAAAATGTGAAATTCCTTTCTTCACATGCCCTTTCACTATCTTGAGTCAAGATTTGGAAAAGAGTTGAGATTTGAGAAATTCTACTACCCTAACTTTGAATCTGTTGTTTTCATCATGAGGTCTTATTGTACTACATGAGACAATTGCTATATTACATGAGTATTAATATAAGATTTACACATGTATTTCATACTTGATAGTCTAAACACTAAGTCACACAATTTTATGAAAATCTATTCATACCATTAAATATTTGAGTTGATGTAAATTGAGCATTTACAGTTCAGTAATTTGAGCATGATTGGGTATGAGGAGCATGTTACATTGAGTCATATATAATTACTACATATAGCTATTTTGCTTGCAATACCTGACGAGTATTGTTGAGTGAGCCTAAACGACTGGTTGAGTCTGAGTTGAAATTGATAATTTGCATTGGTTGAATGAGTTGATGAATGATTAAGATGAGATACCCCAAAGGGGTTGAATCTTGAGTTGTTTGACGAGTTGATTGATGAGTCAAAAATATTTTAGTCTTTCGAGAAGTATCAAGCACCGAGAAGGGATCGAGTATACATCTACTTTAACCCACATAACTATGTTGCCAACATAGGATAGTCGTTACAGCTCGTTCTGGCTACTCTAGTCCCGCAAGTGGAAATTTATTATTGATCTATGATAGAGATGATTGCCTTTTTTCTTGACAAGTTAAAGGCGGGCATGGCAATGACGTCTAACTCGTTGTACATCATCTAATTAAAGGTGGTAGGATAAAGATGTCAGTTAAGAGAAACTCCCAAGCAACATTGACTGAGTCTGATGTTTTAAAAAGAGTCTAGTCCTACTAAGCTTAATTTTAAAAGAATGATTTACTCTAAACTTGCATAAACTAATTTGAGCATGAGTCGTTGAGTTGAGCTTTACTTCTATTGAGCTATTTTACATACTAGTATATTCCAAGTACTGAGTCCATTTGGATCTACATCTTTTCATGATGCAGATAGAGGTAATAGAGGACGTCAACCCACACATCATTGAGGTCCATAAATCAATGCATTTTCAGAGTTGGTGAGCCTCTTTGCTTTCTGGAGGAGCTCCCTTATCCTATGAGTTGACTTTTTATATCTTTTTCTTTTGTTTCTTTGATTAAGGGTATTCATGTCCTGTCATGACACCATCTAGACTAGTTGAGTAGAGGTTTCATAGACACTGAGCAGAGGATTGTTAAGTATTTGTGTGTTCTAGACTTATTTACTAAATACTATAAGTAGTTGAGACACATTTTATTTCATATAACACCTTCCCATTTGAGTTATTCTTCCACTGTCAAGTTGGGGTGACAATGAGGCCAAGTAGTTCTCTTGGCAAATCAACAATGGTTCTTCAAATGCCGGCCACTCCAAGGATATTCTCTCGGGGTGTGACAAATTTGGTATCAGAGCATGGAGTTCAAGAGTCTTAGAGAGTCTTTGAAGCCGTGTCTAGTAAAGTCTCGTTTATGTGTGTGTTATGCACCACACTTCATAAGCGAGAGGCTATAGGACAATAGGAATGGCTACACTTCTTTGGTATTCTGAGTTTGTGCGATAGAGTTAAAATTCTTCTCTAACTTATGTGTTATACGATTGCAGATCATGCCTCCAAGAAGCACCATAACACAGAGAAATGCCTCGGCTAGCAATGCTGAGAACCTTACTTCAGAGGTGCCTCCTCGAATGGACGAGGGCCGAGCTCGACCAGCCAAGACTACTGGTGTTCTTGTGACACCTACCGCTCCACCTGCTCATACCGTAGAGACTGACTTTAGAGGAGCTATCGCCATGCTTACACAGTTTGTAGCTGCCCAGTGCAGGAACTAGAGTTCACAGACCCCTAGTTCTAGCTTTGATGAGCCGACGACTGTCTCCAGACTAAGAAACTTTCTGAGGATGAACCTACCTGTCTACACTGGGTGAGAGGTTAAAGAGGACCCTTAGAATTTCATTAATGAGATGTGGAAGGTGTTGAAAACCATGCATGCGACTGAGACTGATGGAGTTGAGCTTGCTGCCTACTAGCTCAAGGATGTGGCTAATGTTTGGTACAATCAGTGGGAAGAGATCCTGGGTGAGGATGCTGAGAGCCCGTTTGACTTAACTTAAAAGTTGGTCAAACCTACTTTTATGCTCTTTTTAGCTTATAAAAGTATTTGATAATTTTCAAAATAGCTTTGAAAAATAATAATTTGCTTAAAATAAGTTAAAAGTTAAAAGCAGCATCCCCCAACTTTTTATTTTTAGCATAAAAGTTGTTCTAATTTGACCAAAATAATTACTTATTTAACCTAAATATTTTTTCATATACCCAAAAATATTCTTAACTAAAGTAACCTTAACTATTCTCTCCATTCTCATTATTTCAATTCAAATCATAGCCCAAAGCTCTTCTGCTCTTTGAAACCACTGCCAATAGTGTTCTTCTCGCCACTGCCCTTCTCATCTATTTGAACACTTCTATTTGTATCAAACTTTCTAACATTGGAATATGCAAGTATGTTTATTTATACATATTGTCCTTCTTTCACTAATTTTTTAATAAACAATTTGTGATAGTCAGAGAAATGCATGAATGATAAATAACTATTATTCATGAATGTAATTAAAAAGTATTTTAAATTCTTTATGTAAAATAAGAAGCAATGTGCATGTCAACAGAAAGAATAAGCATTATTGGTTGGTTAAATATTGGAAGTTTCTTGAGAGGGCAAGAGAAAATTGGGAATAATTGGTATATTTTTTGGCAATTGAATATCTAAAACATGTTTCAATTTTGATCATGAAAAAAGAGGCATCTTTATATTTTCATGTGATCTATCTAAAATATATATTTTAAAAATTAAAAATAAATTTTGTATATAAAATTTACTTAAATAGTAAGTTCTGTATTGACATTGATTCAAAATATAAATTTATTTTACTTTACTTTATATTTTTAGATAGAAAAATCTTAAAGTAATCAGCTTTTATAGTATTAACAGCTTGAAGAGTATTTCAGACATTTTTAATTTAAAAAGCACTTAACAGCACTTATGTGCTAAACACATCGATAACCTTTTATGAGCTACAACACCTTTACCCAAACACATAACTGGTTATTTTTCAAATAAATTTTAGCACTTTAAAAAGTGCTTCTAAAGTACATTTTAAAAACTATTTTTTTCATCTAAGCCAAACGGGCTCTGATTCTGCTAGCTGGGATGAGTTGGAGAGTGCCTTTCTCGATCACTTCTTCCTCAGGAGCTGAGAGAGGTGAAGGTTGAGGAGTTTGTGAACCTGAAATAAGAGGGGATGATTGTTAAAGAGTATATCTTGAAGTTCATACAATTATCCAGGTATGTCCAAGAGATGGTCCAGGATAAGAAAGTAAGGATGAGAAAATTTGTGTCTGGATTGGGCAAGTAGGTGAAGAGGGAGTGTAAGGATGCTGTTGATTCTAGGTATGGACATTTTCAGAATGATGGTTTATGACCAACAAACTTAATAGGTTAAGAAGAAAGACACAGAAGAGCACCTAAGTTAGAAGGCTAGATCAGAAGGGCCTAAGCCTTCCCAGACTAAGAAGGGTAAGGGAGATAGGTCTTAGTTCCAGAAGAGGTCTTTTAGCTATGCACCATCTTCAGCTAATACACCAAACAAAAGCGAGAGATATGAACAGGGGTCCCAAAGTCAGCCGAACTTTAGTCACAAGGTGCACAGTCTCAAGCAAGTGGGACTCTTGGCTCTAAAGGGAAGCCACCTTGTGGGAAATGTGCAGAATGCATCTGGAAGAATATAGAATGGAAGCAAATAGTTGCTACAAGTGTGGCTAATTAGTCCATTTTCATAGGGAGTATCCAATATGGGGCAATAAAGCCCAGTATTCCACCACAACACCACTAGTGAGGGGTAATAAGAGAGGTGTTGCATCAGGGCAGGAGGTGGGACAAATAATCTATATGTTATGGGGAACGGATAGGATCAAGAGGTTACATCAGATGTTGTGATAGGTATGCATCGAGTCTTTACCGTTCCTTGCTATGCTTGATCTGGGTGTAGTTTATTCTTTTGTGAAGCCATATGTGACGACTAGATTTGAGATTTTTCCTGAGTGCTTACTTGAGCCATTTTCTATTTCTACTCCTATTAGTGAGTTCACTCAAGCTGAGAGAATCTATAGAGATTTTATGGTGTCCATCTATCATAGAGATACTTTTGTTGATTTGATTGAGTTGGAGATGGTTGATTTCAATGTGATCCTTGGTATGGACTAGCTTCACGCTTGCTATTACTCTGTTGATTGCCAAAGTCGGACTGTCAAATTTTAGTTTTTTGCATGAGCCTTGTTATTGAATGGAAGGAAGAATCTGTTGTGCTAAAGGGTAAGTTTATTTCTTACCTTAAGGCTCGATGACTGATTTTGAAAGGATGTATCTATCATCTTGTGTGAGTCAAGACTGATGCTATTGAGTCCCCTACTATTGAGTATGTCCCAATTATGAGTGAGTTTTTTGATGTGTTCCCTAAAAATATGCCTGGAGTCCCTCCTGATAGGGAGATCGACTTTGAGATTGATGTTCTTCCTGACATCCAACCTATCTCTATCCCACCATAGAGAATGGCCCCTACGGAACTGAAAGAGTTAAATGAGTAGTTGAGGCATTTGATATAGAAAGGATTCATAAGGCCAAGTGTCTCTATATGGGGTGCTCTGGTCTTGTTCATGCGAAAGGATGATTCCCTGAGGATGTGTATTGATTATCATCAATTGAATAAGGTGACTATTAATAATAAGTATCCCACTCCGAGGATTGATGACTTATTTGACCAACTTTTGGGTGCCACTATTTTCTGTAAGATATACCTCAGATTAGGTTAACATCCGTTGAAAGTGAGAGAATGTGACCTCCCAAAGATGACTTTTCAAACTCAATATAGTCACGCTGAGTTCTTGGTGATGTTATTTGGGTTGACGAATGCACTCGCAACTTTTATAAACTTGATGAACAGAGTATTCAAACAATATTTGGACATGTTCATGAGTGTATTTATTGACAATATTTTGGTGTATTCGATAGATGAGGAGGATCATACCAATCACCTCAGAATCGCCTTGCAGACACTCAAAGACAATGAGTTATATGCAAAGTTTTCTAAGTGTGAATTATGGCTTATGTCTGTGGCTTTCTTATATCATGTGATTTCTGGATATGAAATTCATGTGGATACTCAAAATGTTGATGTGGTTGAGAATTGGCCTAGACCAACCTCACCGATCGATATAAGAAGCTTTCTCGGATAGGACGGCTATTACCAGAGGTTTTTTGAGGGATTTTCTTCTGTATCTGCACCATTGACCAAATTGACTCAGAAGAAGGTCAAGTTTCAATGGTTTGATGAGTGTGAGAGGAGTTTCCAAGAGTTTAATACGAGGTTAACCACTCATCAGTGTTGACCTTGCCTAATAGAATGGTTGTATTTATTGTCTACTGCGATGCTTCGAGAATGAGATTGGGATATGTGTTGATATAGAAGGGAAATGTTATTGTCCTTGCTTCTAGATAACTTAAGGTGCATGAGAAAAATTATCCCACTCATGAATTGGAGTTGGCGGTAGTGGGTGATAGTTGATCAGATGACTAAGTCTACACACTTCTTACCAGTCAAGATGACTGATACTGCGAAGGATTATTCCCGACTCTATATAACGGAGATTGTTAGATAGCATGGGGTATCTTTGTGCATCATCTTGGATAGAGGAGCCCAATTCACCATCCAATTTTGGAGATCTTTTCAGAAGGGTTTGGATACAAAGGTACACCTTAGACTGCTTTTCAGCTACAAACCGATGTCCAGGCACAATGCACAATTCAAACCTTGGAGGATATGTTAAGAGCCTTTGCCATTGACTTTAAGAGTAATTGGGATGATCACTTGCCTTTGATCGAGTTTGCTTATAACAATAGTTTCCATTTGAGTATTCAGATAGCCCCATATAAAGCACTATATAGGAGGAGGTGTAGGTTGCCGATTGGATGATTTGAGGTAGGTGAAGCTTAGTTAATTAGGCCAGACTTGCTTCACCAAGCTATGGAAACGGTGAAGATTATTCGAGAAAGGTTGAAGACCGCACAGAGTCGACAAAAGTCCTACACAAATGTTAGAACAAGGGACATAGAGTTTGAGGTCAATGATTGGGTGTATTTGAAAGTGTCACCCATGAAGGGTGTGATGAAATTCAGAAAGAAAGAAAACTTGAGTCCGAGGTACATTGGCCCTTACCAAATCATAAAGAGGATGGGCAACGTGGCTTATGAGTTAGAACTACCATCCGAGTTGGAGGCCATCCACCTAGTCTTCCACATTTCCATGCTTAAGAAGTGTTTGGGAGATCAAAAATTTGTTGTGCCTATTAAGAGTATTGTAGTGAAAGATAGCCTAAGTTATGAGAAGTTCCTATCAAAATCCTTGATCCTCAGGTTTGAAAGTTGAGAACTAAAGAAGTTATATATCTGTCAAAGTATTATGGAGGAACTAATTTGTAGAAGAAGCTACTTGGGAGGCCAAAAAGGACATGAAGGCCAAATACCCTCATTTGTTCCTTCTTGTAGGTGATGAGAGAGTTAATGTGATGATTTCCCTCTAAATTATTCAATTTCCATTCCTTGAGTCCTCATTTCATTCTCCATATGATAGACTATAGAGTTTTGGAGTCCAAGTGAGGATTGATGTGATTTGTTGACTTCTTAATTGTTTTACTTGCTAAATTTCTTAATTGGTTGTTTGTATGAGTAAGCTGAGAGCTGCTTGATTGTTAGAGTTCATAGGGAGATTCGTGCCTTGATCCAGTTTCCTAGCTTTGTCTTCATTCGAGGACAAATGATCTCAAGGGGAGCTAATATAACACACCCTAATTCTTTCCTGCCTGATATGGACATAGATGTGTAAGAGATGCTAAGCGAAATCTGAGAAAAAGCTAGAAAATATGGTTTACGAGAGACATTACGACTCCTAAAAGAGTTTACGAGTCATAAAAGGGGGTCTTGTAGGGAATTCTAGTAACTCTGAATTTCTAGACCTTTCAGTTTATGAGAGGAGTTTACGACTCATAGGACCCTTAACGACTCGTAGAGGAGGGGTTTCGTGCAAATTTTTAGCAACTCAAGATTTCATACGTCAAGTTTACGAGAGGTGGTCTACGACCCATGGAATACCCTATAAGTCATAGATGGGGTCTCATAGACATAGATGGCAGTTCTAATTGATGGGTATTTTTATCCGTTCTATTTCCTTTTAATTAAACCCTAGGCGTTTTTAGGTTTGAATAAAGTTTTGAAACCAATCCTAGCTATATTCATTTAGCTTTCTTCACCTTGGGTTTTCTTGAGAGAAAGTTGAGATAAGAAAGAGATAGGGTTTTCAATTCAAGTAGAACGATTGATTAAGGTTCGATTGTTTTTTCAATCCCAAAGTATGTAAGGCTTGGAAAAATGTGAAATTCCTTTCTTCATATGCCGCTTTAACATGTTGAGTTATTATTTGGAGAAGAGTTGAGATTTGAGTATTTCTACTACCCTAACTTTGAATATGTTATTATACTACATGAGATAATTACTATATTGCATGAGTATTGATATGAGATTTACACATGTATTTCATACATGATAGCATGAACTCTAAATAACATGATTTTGTGAAAATCAATTCATATCATTAAATATTTGAGTTGATATAAATTGACTATTTAGAGTTGAGTAACTTGAGTATGATTGAGTATGAGGAGCATGTTACATTGAGTCACATATAATTACTACATAAGTATTTTGCTTGCACTACCTGAGGAGTGTTGTCGAGTGAGTCTAAATGACTGTTTGAGTCTGAGTTGAAATAGATAATTTGCACTGATTGATTGAGTTGATAAATGATTTACATGAGATACCCCAAAGGGGTTGAGTTTTAAGTTGGTTGATGAGTCGACCATATTTTAGTCTTGGAAGGAGTATCAACCACCCAACGTGGATCGAGTATACATCTACTTTAACCTATAGAAGTACATTGCTAGCATAGTATACTCATCATAGCTTGTTCTGGTGACTTTAGTCCCATAAGTGGACTCTTACTATGGATCCATGAGAGAGTTGATCGCCCTTTTCCTTGGCAAGTTAAGGGTAGGCATGACAACGATGTCGAATTCATTGTCCATCATACAATTACAGGTGGTGGTATGAGGATGTCAGTTAATAGAAACTCCCAATCAACATTGATTGAGCATGATGTTTTAAAATGAGTCTAGTCCTACTGAAATTACTTTTAAAAGCATGATTTACTCTAAACTTGCATAAATGGATTTGAGCATGAGTCATTGAGTCGAGCTGAGTAAATTGAGCTTTACTTTTCTTGAGCTATTTTACATACTAGTATATTTCATGTACTTATGTCCATTTGGGCATGCATCTTTTCATGATGCAAATATAGGTGATAGAGGACTTTAGCCCATACATCGTTGAGTTAGTGAGCCCTCTTTGCTATGCTATGTATCTATGAAGGTTTTTCTCTTAGACCTTACCCCTTTGACATTGTTACTTGTGATGTATTGATAAGATGAAGTTCCTAAGTCCCTATTCCTATAGATTGCGTCCCATGAACCTGTACCTTGTACTTTCTTATTGTGATTGTGTGATGACAACTTCCATGTCCCATATTTTCATAGATTGCATTACATGATCCCGTCCCTTAGACTTGTCTTTTGTGATTGTGCGATGACAAGTCTTGTTCCCCCTTATCCTATAAATTGCATCCTAAATCCCTATCCCTTAATACTTTTTTCTGTTATTTGATTTGCACTTCTGAATCGATGACGTATGTATGGATGCTATAATGCTTGTTTGGGTTACTTTTGGGGTCCTATTCTCAATATCGCTGCTACGCCCTAGGGTCATGACACTTGTACTCTTGTATATTTTATAGTATATCTGTAGTTGTAACCTCCAAGTTGTGGGAGGGATCATTTGTGTATATATTTTTAGTTTTTTTTCCTATTTCATTGTTTATTTCTATCTATTATAGTTCTTGTTTAGTTTTTCCCCTTATACCCATTACTTGTAGTTCTTGGTTAAGAGTTTGGCTTACCTACTGACAAATTATGGGAGGTCCAACCATGACTCGAGAATCATCACCTTTTAGTCAACAGAATAAGAATTAAGCTATACAAAAAACAATTAACAAAATTCAATTTATATCGAGGGTTGAGGACACAAAATTCAATTTATATCATAGGTCAAGGACCAGCGCTATAGATAAATGATATCATATATGACTCTCAATAACTCTTGAACTTCCTTAACATAGAAGTAGCCATTTCACTAATCAGTGGATCTTCACTATTTTTGTGTTCATCCAATAATTTATCAGTTCTCCATATATTAGGAAATAAAAATGTGTCATAGGATACATATATCCGAAAAATAATTTTGTAATATCATAAACTAACCTAAAAATGCAGCTACAACCTTACCCTTTTACTATTGATTTTCAAAAAGTCCTGTCTAAAGTTGGAATCAACCAACTCGTAATGCATATATGCCTACTGATATAAAAGAACACTTTCAATCATTTGATAGGTAGAATTCCACCAATTAGGCATATGTTGGCATAACTTTTTAGAAAATGGCAGACAAAGGTTACTATGGCAGTCTACAAACCTTTCTAGTCTTGTTTTTGATTTCTTGATATACTTAACACCTTCTCTTATTTTTCCAATACCTGCACTAGCCTACTAAAAACTAGACCTGTCAATATAGGCTAGCTCACCCCATCCAGGCTAGCCCAGACACGCTTTGAAATTTGATGAGTCAGATCGGGCTGTCCCTTTTTTGTGGGCTAGAAAATAACTAGCCCAGCCTATTAGTAAGTGGGCTACAGGTCTTGTCGGGTCAGCCCATATTTTTACACACACACACACACATACACACATGTATATATATATATATATTATAAATTTTCAAATTAAATGATAATTTTAAAATATTAGAATAAATAGCAACATGTCAATATAACATGGTATAAGTGTTACTATTACATATAATAAAAATATAATTTGTCTCTAAATTTTAATATTTAAAATTTTTAAATGAACTCTGAGTTTGGACTTTTATTATTTTGAGTACTCTATTTTATATTTTAATTTGCCCCACGGGCCAGCTCAATCCATGTTGCCAAAGCCCCATAAATCAGTAAGCTTATTCAAGCCAGGCTAAAAAGTTTATTTTTAAATGGGCTCCGAACATCTTAGCTTAGCCCTACTAAATCAGAGGTTAGGCAAAGCTGGCCCTACGGTTCTAGCCCATATTGATGGCTCTACTCAAAATCCGCATCAACAATTAAGTTAAGAATGTGATTTTCATAATGAACATGCAGAAACTTTCCCTCACAAAACAATAAATGCATTAAAGACAAATAATTCTTCAACACAAAAATCGCACCATTATTGCAAGTAGCGTTATCTAAAATAAGGATAAATGTTTGCTTTTCGATTCCTCATTCTTTGGGAAAATCAATTTTATAAATGACCTAAACTTACACTAGAATGTGGAGTAACATGACAAAAATTCAAAACCCTTTTTCTGAAGTACCCAATATAATTTCACATAATGATTTGTTGCACACGTATAGTCATTAGATACTAAAGAAGTCTATATATCTAATGTCAAACACACTCTACTTGAAATTAATGCAAGCTCCAACTTGGTTGTGCTTCTTGGCTTATGCCTCAATATTGGATTTAAATACAAATAAATTTCCTTGATGCCTTTAGGCTTCACAAAATTGAAAGCATAATTATGCCTACATATGGCAAATGACATTTTCTCTTCGTAAATCTTTTTATCTGTTGGCTCATTTTGACCCTCTTCCATCTTATTTAATTGATGTTATTCTTTAAATAAGGCTTTAGATTTGTTGTTCCAAGTATAGGACCCATTATGAATTTTTGATTACAAATTGTGCGTTGAACTTTAAAGTTTCCACCAATAGAATTAGGCTTAAGCCAGTCAAAAGAATCCAAACATCATATGATTTTCTTTTTGCTAATGTCAATTAACTTGAAGAAAACTTTGTTCACTAGACTTTGTATCGCCTTTCATTTGCATCTATCCCTAATTTTATAAATCATAAAGAGTGAGAAATAAAAGGTCAAAGTAAGAAAACTTAGCAGTAATAGCAATTAAAGGGGATAGTGAAGCTTTTAACATTAATATGGAGATAAAATGCCCAAAAGCGTGCTAACATAACATCAGCATAGAGTAAGCCAGTACTGCAGCAACAACAATAAAAATAGAAAAAAAGGGAGAGAGGGAGATAGAGATAGAAGTAAAAATGAAAGAGAAAAACCTACCGAAGAAGTTACCAGAGCTGAGACAATGGATGACCAAGCTGAGAATGTTAGTTTGCATCTACCTTTTGTTTGTCTATCAGTGCATAGGACTTTGTTTTACCTATTTAAGTATCAATAATTTAAATCGATAATATGAGATAGACAAATATTTGACTTATTTAAAAAATATCAGATGTCCAAATTATTTAAAATGGATAAAAGTAAATAGATACCCATATATTATCTATTTTGCTAGACCTAGTCATAACAAATATTGGTAATAAAATATTTTATTTGTTATCAATTTATTAAACTCAACTCAGTTGTCTCTCATGAAATCTTTCACTTATTTATTTATTGAACTCCTATTTGTTTGACTTCAGATACGAAAATTTGTGAAGTAAACTGTCATCTTCATTTGTGTTACCGTAATAATAATTTAATTAAATTGCTTTAAATGAAAACATGTCATCAATAGATACAAAAGTAGATAGTTGAGTAAAAAATTTATAACAGTAAATTACCAGAAAAGTCCAATATAATAGTTGTATTACTTTGTATGGAAAAATATTAATTGCAATACTTGTAACTATATGACCCAATTCAAGCAAACATTGGCACAATTGTGGCTTTCTGTATATCCTTTCCTTTTATGAACTCCATCTTCCTATCTTCTTTTTTGGTGATAAAAATAATGTGTCGATATTATCCATGAAAAATATTAATGTGACAAAAAAATACTCGATTAGAAGGTGAATTCTATTAAAATTTGTCTAACCCGATGCACAATCAATAACAAATGTGGAGAATATATAATAGAAATGCAAAAAAAAAAATTAATTTTTTTGTCGATGATTCGAATTTTGTTACGTATTAAAATTATTTTTACTTTATTTCAACAAAACTTATATACTCATATTTCCACAAATTTATTTGAATGAAAATAAAACATCATTCTCTTCTAAACCTCCTTACAGATGAAGATGAAGGACAAGTTAAAAAGTTGAAAGTTGATGACAAAAAAAAGTAGAATTTTGGTTCAAGTTCACACCTTATTTTCAGACTAATATAAGATTCTTAAATACTGGTTCCGATATATATATCTTTATCCACGAACTACTCGAGAAGAAGTGAAAATATTTTTTGAGCATACAAATGAGGAGCAACAGAACTATGATGTGATTGATTTAGAGGGCCAACTACAAAGTGCAGAAGGTTTCATAGATGTTATTAAATAATTATAGCGATGCAACTAGGAAGATTGTGAGTAATTAAGTGACTCTGACTATCCCTTGGAAGAAACTTACTGACCCTAATCAAGTCAATGATCTATTATAGAGTCAGTTGCTATTAGAGGAATAAACAAAAATAATCAAATTTGTGAAATTATAAAAAAATATATTTTGTAGTTGTCTCAAATGGGCTTGCAAACCTTTACAATCACTATCAAGAAGATGATTATGAATCTTCAAATGGGGGAATTAATATGCCAAAATGAAGTTGAACAACAACCCAGAAAAGTAATTCCTTCTAGTGAATCAAGTAATGTACCCAAAGTAAATAATCAAAAAAGCATTTGATTAAAGAATATCCCTTATTTGAATTCTTAGAAACTATGAGCTATGTTTTATTATCGATTATATTATCGTGCAGAGATGATAAATTTGAGATTGAATCTGCACCTACAAATACCTAAATGACACAAGATTTAGCATCAAAATTATACATTACAAGAAAGCAATAACATAAATATAAATAGTTTAAATCTTTTTAAAAAGCACTCACCACAATTTGCACGATTCAAATTCTTGTTTGAACTAAAGATTTAATATCTATTTTATTATATGTTTCAAGCATTAATAGAGTTCATCATCTGTGAACTCACAAATTGTAAATTTGTTACCTTTTATTCCATATCATCAATATCAAAGTTCACTAGCAGAACATCTCAATGTATATTGTAGAGTAAACAATGCAACCAGAAAATAACACAGTCTAAAGAGAAGTTAATATGTTTTGCATTCATGTGAGTAGAAATTGGCAAGCATTTCACAAAGGATACAAAAATATTTTTCCTCTTCAAACCATAAGTACTTTATGATTTTAGATTTAGTATTTTCACTTATTTCATAAATTATCATTTTCAGGGAGAAGTCTTTGTATTCGTGATAATTAAAACATCATTTTAGTTCTTCACAATGATGAAAAATTGTTTTTCTTTTTCCCAAAAGAATAAAAAACATCAAGAATCATTTAGTTTCAATGTATGCTGTGACGACCCAACCCAAGGGCCGTGAATGGTGCCGATAGGGCACCCAGACATACACTTATACTGAATCTCAATTTACGACAGCTAAGGGATTTCACAAAATTTCGACAGAGTTTCCTCTGTTTTTCTAACCAACCCTACCTGCAAATAGCGAACCCAACAGTACCAGACATTGCCATAAGAACAGATATACATACACATATGCGGGCCGACAAGGTCACCGCTGCGGAAGAGCCGCCCAACAAACATATCATACAAACGAGATCATACCAACGTAATTTCCAACACCCACATGTATCCACAGACCTCTATGTACAGCAACCAGACCACACAACGGGACAGGGCCCCGTCATACCCACAAATATATATATAAATTCAAAATACAAAATTAACGTGTACAAGCATATATCAACGATCTGCTCCCAATGTAAGGGAGCACTTCAACGGTAGGCGGAAGTCCTAAGAAAATGATCCTCTAACCTGTTCGTCTGTACCTACGGGCATGAACGCAGCCCCCGAAAGGAGGGGGTCAGTACGAAATATGTACCAACTATGTAAAGCAGAAAACCCGAAATGTGAGTGAAAGCAACAATCCCATAAGAAAGTATAGAAGTCAAACCTGTATGTCAACATAAAAATATTTATTCTTTTTCAAACATCAAAATAATCCATATCGGACGGGAATGATGGCGACCTCCAATCGCGCGCCATACCACAGCATAACACCAGAAGTTTCAAATCTCCAAAATCTCCAACACAAACCCTCAAATGATCTACG
>JAOTQJ010026154.1:0-16402 GCA_025642045.1 Solanum sejunctum | reverse complement strand
GATCTCGTTTGTATGATATGTTTGTTGGGCGGTTCTGCCGCAGCGGTGACCTTGTCGTCCCGCATATATATATATATGATCATATAGTGATGTTTGTTAGGTTCGCTGTTTGCAGGTGAGGCTAGTCAAAAAAATAGAGGAAACTCTGTCTAAATTTTGGGAAATTCCTTAGTTGTTGTGAATGGAAATTACGTATAGTATATGTCTGGGTGCCCTACCGGCACCAATCACGGCCCCTGGGTTGGGTCGTGACATAAGCCTCGTTCCATTCATATTACATATGTTATTAGATATTGATTTGTATGTTATGAGCTCTACTCCTTTAATGCCTATGTATTATTGATGTCACACCTCAAAAAACTATAAAGGTAGACAGGCACCTGACACTCTCCAAGCTCGAGAGAACCCACATATAACCTCTGCTTATACACTCTTGCTCTTGGTGCTCTGCTATTCGTGAACTATGGATTTCACCTTGTAGCCTAAACTAATATCCCTTAGACCCTTAATAATGAGGTGGAGCAATAGCTATAGAGTACAAAAATGATGGCCTCGGTGGTCTATTAGAAAATCAAGGCCTAAACTCACTTGGGATATTGTAAACTGCCTCATAGATCTAGCCTTCTTGGACTACGTTCTTTCCAACTCTTGGCTCCTCGTACATTGCCTTTGATCCGACTTTTGTGCAATAGCTTGCATCCTCGCTATATCATGTCATTATTTAAGGATATAATGGTGCAATCTCTAACTAGGTAGGGATCTAATCTACCCATTTATCGATGAACTCAATCCTCTATAGTAGTAATCATATTAGAAGCATACCTGGCCAAGGAATTAAATTCACGACTATACTCTCTCGTACTCATACATACTAGGTAGAGATTTAATAATTGATCTCCACGGGCCTCTCGAATCTCCAATGGAAGATAGTGGTCAAGAAATGCCTTTTTGAAGTCTTTCCAAACAATTGGAGGTGTATCTATACCCTTGGCTTACTTTCATGCTTCATGACATAATCTAGCCAGATTCTTTAATCTATATGTTGCTAGATCAACAACTTTTATACCGCTTACATGTATAATATCCAATGTCCATTAGATTTGATCAACAAAATCTTGTGGATCTTCTTTAGGATCTGACCCAGTGAAGGAAGGAAGATTAAAATTAAGGAAGTCACGTATCTGTGTGCTAGCTGCCCTATCTGCACCCCCAGTACCTACAACTAGACCTTCATTCCTGTGACCTTGACCAGCAACTATACGAATCAATAATTAGACCACATTCCTTAAATCTTACTCAGTAGCATAATTGGAGGTTCTTGAGGTGTTGTTGCCCTCCTTAGCTCCTCTGGAGGCAGAGGAGTTGGGGAACTTTGTGATAAAGACTCATCTGGAATCTCACTTTGGTTAGGTCTAGCTCGTGATTGGTTGGTCCCTTCTCTAAGATCTATCTGCTTACTTGTACTTCTTCTCCTTGTGACATTCATATTTTGCTATATATAAAATAAATGATTTAGGGGTTAGATATGATCCACCTATGATAATAACTCTATGACAGGATTTAGGAAATGAAATAAAAGAGATAGTTCCTAAATGTCTTTTAGCCTCATATTTATAGATGTGGTGCACAACACAGTCATAAGCAAGACTCTACATAGGCATGGCTTTGTAGACCCCCTAGGATGACCTGCGGTAATACCATATTAGTCATGCCTTTAAAACTAAGTAGTATGCGAATGTTATACTTGTTTCCTATATTCTTGTACTTCCTTAAAACACTATTATCCTATCATATATTACTAGTACATCGCTTCGAATCTTAAAGATCATCATGACCACCAATGTAACAATCTCAAAGTATTATAGAATAACTCAGAACATTTTTCATAGAGTGTGGGTGGAAGCCAAGGGGCCAAGGACTAGCATGGGTAGATCTCACATGTGCATAAGGGTGGCAGCCCAGTGCAAGAGCCAAGTATGGGTCGATCCCAATTTGTGCAATGTGAGGACAACATCCCAGGGGTTAAAATGCCTAGCATGGTCATTCTCTTTTAACCACTGGTTAGTAGTCACATGTAATACACGCCTAAAAAAATTCATAAGGTATTAAAAGTAAAGAAAAGAATGTAACGTACATGGTCCCACAAGTATAACAAAGGTGGCCTTTACTGTGATTTGTGTATTTATATCTTGCTACTTGATTTCACTTGACTTCTCATTTTACATCTGCTATTGCCTTATATATTTAGTATATTATTTCGTACTGACGTCCCTATTAGGGAATGCTGCAATTCATGTCGCAGGTGCAGATACCCCAGCTAGTAGACCTCTAGTGTAGATACACCCAACACTCAACTACTTTTGGTATGCTCCAAGTTGATCCAGGGCTTTACTGAGTCTTTAGTACATGTGTTTTGGTATTTTATAATAATTCAAGTAAGGTGGGGCCTGTCTCGATCTATGTTAATGCGTTCTATCTTATAGAGGCTTTGTAGACTTATTTTATATATTCTCTAAATTGTTGTGGCCATAGCAACCATGTTTGGTATGTAAATTTGGGTACTGCCTATTTTGATCTTTTATATCTATTGCTAGAAGGAACCTATCACTACTTCTGGTTGTCGAAGTCATATACATAATGAGCACAAGTTATATGTTAGTTCTGTCGGGTCTTGAGGGCACCGAGTGCCTGTCCATACTTATAGATTTAAAGGCTTGACAATTGAAGACTTCCTTTAGTCCCTTATTCCCTTCTATGAGTTGATGCTTATTTTATTTTGGAGAAGGATGTCCTAAGTCCCTATTTCTCCTCTTAGCGTGAGTCATACTTACCCTCCACTTAGATTTTATTTGTTGTGCATTCATTCTAATCCTCTTCCCTATAAAATCCCCATAGCTTGAGTCCAAAGTCCACTTTCCCCTACAGTTATGTATTTGTTATTTAATTATGCTTCAGCAATCAAGGATGTGACATGTATGATTAAGAGGCTTATTTCGGGTCCCTTCTGATTCCCCATTCATTGTGTTATGCCTAGGTCCTAGGCTTGGGTCATGACATGATACTTGATTAGAAACTAGATATGAAAATTAGGTGGACTAATTCATGAAAGCTTCAAATCGTGTAACTGAAGAGGACTATACATCAATGTAATGAAAATCACCAATTTAAATCATTCTGAAACAACCACCACAATTATTCACATAATCATTCAAACATTGGTATAGAAACATAAAATTCATCTTACAAAATCATCAATCTCATAGTCTCTTATGGTATTATAACATTCTTAACTCTAAACATCATAAATTAGCTCATAATAGAAAACCCTTGAAAGTGAATCATGCAATTTAACTCAATATGTAACAATCCCTAACGTAAATCATGGTTAGTAGGAGTAATAGGAAGTACCCATAAAAAATTAACAATGAAACATGAAGAATTTAGTAAAATAAATTTTGGGATACCATGGGCGGAAGAACCCATGGATGGAAGACCACATACCTTAAATCCTTTAAATAAATGAAGAAAACTTGCGGAGACTTAAAGGAATAACTTGGTTGCTTTTACTTTAATAAAATCTCTTGAGAAATCATGGAATTGATTAAGGAATTTGGTGAGGGTTTGAGAGGATTTTGAAAGTGTTACAGTGAGAATTAGCACATAAAATGGCTAAACAATTGTGAAATCTCATCTATAAGGGTGTTGGGGTATGGCCTAATCACCCTCACTTGAAACAGAAAAATTTTAAAAACATTTACACATGTAGGGACAAAAGCGCATTGCATCCTAGTTTCCCTGCTATGTAATTTCTTGTGGAGTTCAATTTCCCCTGTTTTGGCCTAAGAATGAGATGAGGCCATTTTTGTACTATCGAGGAACAAGTTTGGAATGCAGATTGGTCATACACCCTTCTGGTTAAGGCCAAAATCATCAAAAATTTAATTTTCGCTATGGGTAATCTAAAAATTGAAGGCAATCTTTTTGCTACAAATTTTTTTCCTTTTGAAAAAGAATAAAAAGTCAGATTTTCCAAATAATTCACAATTTTTTTGATATTCAACAATAACACCATAAGGATATTTTCGAGTTATGTGGGAGGTGTTACAATTTTAGTGGATCCAAGATGAATTAAATAGCTAGAATTATGGGCTTCTTAGGATATCAATTTTCTCAATTCACCATCATCTGGCACACATAGACTCCGTTGATGACAAAGTACCCCATCTCCCCATATGAGAAGATCCCTATTTTTCATTCTATTACCAAGGGTTCAATTCAACCAAGGTGGGACCAAGGTCTTGCTTGGACTTGACATCGTCAATCAATGAAGATGGAGACATGTAGAAACATTACACCACCACTGCCGGTATCATTCAAATTCACCCTAATCTATCCAATCTATGGAATTCCATGGCTGACTCCCTTTTTCCATCATCATCTAAGTGAGACACATGACCCTTGGACACCCTACTAATCTCGTTCCTATCATATTAGCTTTGTCCTTATGATACTTCATGCTTATATCATAGTGGTTGAAGAGCTCTAGCCATCTTCGTTGCCTTAGATTAAGATCCCTTTGAGTGAATACATGTTAATGGCTTTTGTGGTCAGTAAAAATATCTACATGGACTCCATATAAGTAGTGACATCAAATTTTCAATGCAAATACCATGTTTGCAAGCTCAAGATCGTCTGTTGGATAGTTCTTCTCATACACCTACAATTTCCTTATGGAATAGGTGCAACATCTCTCACATGCGTTGAAAAATGCCATATAGTGTATTTTTTGTATATCTTTAAATTCATGGATGATTTCATAAATCTGACTTCATATTCATTTTCAGAGAGTAAAATTATCTAAGAAAGGGATAGCCTTCAATATTTAGATAACCCATAGTGAAAAATAATTTTTTGGGTGATTCGGGGCATAACTAGTAAAGTAAGGGACCAACTTGTCGTTCACTACTGCAAAATTGGCCTAAGCCCATTATTGGGCCAAAACAGGGAGAAAAATTTTGCATGAAAATGTACTACTCCATAATAAGTCCGCATCACAGACTTATTGCACTTCAATTCAAAAAGTTCCTTAATTTCTCGTTTTCACTCAAAAGCAATTGGGTAATGACCCTATTCTATATATATGGGGATACCTTACACTTAGCCATTTTTGAAGCCCAAGAACACTCAAAAAACCTCCCAAAAGTCCTCCTAATTCCTTATGATTCCCTCCTCTAAATTCATGATATCTCAAGAACTTGCTTTGGATTTCAAGAACCCAATTGAAGCCTCAAGTCTTGCTCAAGCTTTTCTTCAAGAAAGCCTCAAGTTAAAGGTATGTGGGCTTCATTCATGGGGATTCTTCTATCCATAAATCCAATCCTTCTCTCTTTATTGAAATTCATGATAATAAGGTTGAATACCTTATGGATAATTCTTATTATGCATTATACACATGATTTAAGTTTGAAATCTTCAAATAATGAATTTTATTATGCTTAAATACTATTGGGGTTTTATATTGTGATGGAATGTATGAAATTAATTATGCACTCTATGATGCTAAGAAAAGCTATGAAAGACCTTGTGGATTTTAACTGAATTTCATAATACTCGAAATAAGGTTTTTACTACATGTTGGTGGGTTGATTTGAATGACTTTAAAATGAATTGATTTTACTCCTCTCATGTTTTGTACTCTTGAGTTACATGATTCCAAGCTGATGTTTATATTACCCACCATGTTTTAAGTAAAGTATTTGACTAGATCCTATGTTGACAAAAGTCTTATTGTAAGACATGTGAGTTATAGATAATGTATATGTTTAAGGGCTATTATGCATGCTATGAGTTCATGAAAATGATTTGGATGCTATAAATAATATGGAGCCCTTTTCTTTGACCTTATAATGTAATGGTTTGATGAGCTACTCTTAAGCTACTACCATGAATTATGACGCTTTATATAATATGGCTATATATATAAATTAAGTATTCCTTAGGTTGTTTGACCTAGCACTGAGAGGACCTTGGTTGGTAGCTATTGTCCCATAACTATGTCCAACCATAGGACATTTTGTAAATCCTACCAAAAAGATTATATAATAAAGTAAGGATGTCTCTTAAATCCTACCAAAAGGATTGTATCGTAAGATAAGGATATCTCTTAACTCCTATCAAAAAGGCTGTATTATAAGTTAAAGAAATCTTATATTACCGACCAAAAAGTCCATGTTGTAAGGTAAAGATATTTGTGACACTCTCTAAAAAGGTTATATAATAAGGTAAGTGGATGGTATACCTTGGCAAAGTAGACCATTTCTTTTTTCGATGTGGAGTGAACATCGGGATTCCAAGTAGTAGCTCACTTGATTTTATATGTCGATTATTATCCTTTCCCATTTATGTATGATATGTTTTGTGATTTAGAAATTCTCATGCATGTTTTGACTAAGGCATTGAGCATTTATTTCATATTGAGCTTATATCTGTTGGCTATGATTATGCACATTGCTTAATCATGGCTTATGTCCTTTGTTACATTGCACCCCGCATAGTTAGTACATTCTAACCATGTAGGTACCGAAGCTCCTATCTATCCTCTTCGTCCATGTGGCTAGCTAGATCATTTGAAAATTGCGACTGGTGAGATAACATCCACTTTACTTTCATGCTCTTGTTGAGACTTATTTATTTATGATATTTATCTTTTGAGGGTGAGCCCAGGAGATGTCTTGGCCCCCGTTCTATTTGTATCAGAGGTGTTGTTGGATATGGATATGTTATGAAAGACTTCCCTTCCCTTTGTCATTATCCCCTTTTATATGTTGATATGTATTGGCTATGTGATGGATGTCCCAAGTCCCCTATTTACTATGTGATATATGCAAATCCTCTTCTTTATAACCTCCCCCATAGCGTGAGTCCAAATTCTCGCTTACCTTAGAATTATTTGTTACTTACTTGTTCTTTAATTATGCTTTCGTAACCAATAGTGTGCATCCAATATGCTAAAGATGCTTGTTTGGGTTGCCTTCGAGTTTCTCATTCACCTTGTCATGCTATAAATCTTAGATCTACCTTGAGATTTCATGAAGGGTTTTCATGATATTGTATGATGGTATTACCAAGTGCTAGTGGGTGGTTTTACATTAAGTTTTCTTGCATGATTTCACTCTTGAATGACAAGGCTTTACATTAGCATTACACACTCGCTAAGTGTTTGATAAAATGTCCGGATTAGGTTTCTTGGGCTGTTAAAGGCCTAATGCATGACACATGAGTTAAGTGACTCTAATGATGATGAAAGGATGATATATATGTGCTAATTTCATGAGAAGTATCTATTACGTTGTGAGTTGACTACAACCAATTCAGGGGTGATACCTCAATCACCTCAAATGGGGTATTACTCTATCAACCAATTGAGGAGTTGGTACCTCAATCACTTTCGGCAGAGGGTGTTCATGCCCATCGACCAATTGAGGGGTTGATACCACAATTGCCTCGGATGGTGGTGGTAAGCCATCAACCAATTGAGGGGTTGGTACTTTAATCACTTTCAGTTGATTGTAGTCATGTCCATTAACCAATTGAGGAGTTGGTACCTCAATTACTACTAAGGGGTCATTTACCTTGGATTCTAAGTATTAAGTTGCTTGGTCTATGATGATACTCCCCTACTACACATGTAATATGTTTTATTAAAGCATGTTTACTTCAAGAAGAATTCATACATGTCATATTGTTATTATGTTATCCATTGTTTACGATATTACATTTTGCTTGTGTTGCCTATCTCTTATCGCATTGCATTCTACATACTTAGTATATTTAAATGTACTAATGCATACTCTATGCCTACATGATGTTACCATGTAGGAATTGAAGCTCTACTTTATCATCATCCTCCTCCACTTTGCTAGTACGATTATTCTCAAGCAAGTTGGCGAGTCCTCAACTCCGAGGACATGCTTCTCTTGATTATGCTATGTATTAACTCCTTTTATGTTGGCTACTTATGACAATGAGGGTGAGCTGGGTTATTTGTCTTGGCTCCCATTAAGTTCTATTTTTAGAGGTGTTGTTGGACAAGTTATATAAAGATGCTATGAGCCTTGACTCTCTTTGACTCTTTGATGTTTTATGATATGAAAGATGTCCATTATCCCCGCTTATCTCTATTTACTATTCCTTATCATATTTTATTGCTTATATGACCAAGGATGTGTAATGATATATTAAGAGGCTTGCTTAGGGTCCGTTTGGGTTCCCCATGCACCGTGTCATGTCTAGGCCCTAGTCTTAGGTCATGACAAACTTCGTATCAGAGCACTAGGTTATTAATGGTCCTTGTCATCTAATATACGTGTTGAGTAGAGTTTTATTCATGGTCATGTTGTGCACCACAACCATGAGTAAGAGGCTGTGAGATGTTTTAATAAATGTTTTCCTTCTTCTTAATCTGGTCATGCTATAGAAATTAAGGTAAGGTTTTACCCCAAAATGAATGTTCTTTGCTAAGCTAGATCATGCCTAACACAAGAGGGAGAAGAGCCCGCACACCTGAGGAACAATCAACTTATGGAGAGCTCCAGGATGCTCTTACCGTGCTAACTCAAGTTGTGCTAATAAAGTCAATGAAGGGGACCAAGGCCCTCATTCTCCTACTCCAACATTTCATGTGAGAGACTATGAGCATGAACCCACCAGAGTTCAATGGGTCTAAGGTGTATGAGGACCCTCAAGAGTTGATCAATGAGGTATTCAAAGTGTCTTCTATCATAGGTGTAAGGTTGGAAATGAAGGCAGAGTTGGTCGCCTAGCAACTCAAGTGGGTAGCCCAAATATGGTACACTCAATGGAACGAGGAGAAGGGGGAACAACAATATGGTTTTAAGGGAGTAGTTTAAGGCAACTTTCCTCAATTAGTTCTTTCCTATTGAGCTTAGGGATACCAAAATGATGGAGTTCATAAATTTGAAGGAACAATATATGAGTGTGAGAAGTTTTCCCACAAGTTTAACCAACACTCAAAATATGCTCCATACTTGGTTGTCAACTCTAGGTCTAGAATGAATAAGTTTGTGATGGGTGTATCTAATTTGGTGAGTAAAGCATGTCGTACCGCCATGTTGATTAATGACATGTATTTGTCCCACTGGATAACTTATGCCAAACAATTGGGGGGGACGAAGTTGAGAAAGAGGAGGAGCAATGAGGCAAAGAGGGCCCATTTTGATGGTAAGTTCCAAAGTCGTAAAGGTGTCCATTTTCATTAGGGCTAATGGTCCTCACATGCTCCTAATACAAGGTTTGCCAATGACTACCAAAGGGACCAAGGTGATGGTGGTATGGTGCTTAATGCTATGTGTCCAAAGTGTGATACAAGTCATGGTGGCCCATGCTTGAGGGATACCAATGGTTGGTTTGGTTGTGGAGAAGTAGGCCACAAGATGATGGATTGTCCATGTAATCACAACAAGGGTAAGGATGTTTGTCCACAAGGCTAGGGTGCTAATGCGATTCCTTTGGGGAGAGGAGGTCAACAAAGTGGTGCCACAAGGCACAATTGGTTCTGTATACTCCAAGGGAGACAATGGGTTGATGAGGTGCCCGATTGTCATTGGTATGTTCAAAGTCTTTGATTTTGATGTTATGCATTAATAGGCCCGAGTACGACTCTTTCTTTTGTTGTTCCATTTGTTGCCAAAAAGTTTCATATTGAGCCTAAATTATTATGTGAGTCTTATGAAAGTGTCTACTCTCATTGGTGTATCTATTATTGCTAGAAAGGCCTATAGAAATTGTGTAATTTGCATCTTGAACAAAATATTGCCTTGTGATCATGTTGAGTTGGGTATGGTGGATTTTGATGTCTTTATTGGAATAGATTGGTTGGATGCAAATTATGCTTTCATTGATTGAGTACCCATAAGGTTAAGGTCCAATTCCTAAATGAACTCGTCCTTGAGTGGTAGAGTCATGATGTGGTGGTCAAGGGTAGAATTATCTCTTGCATTAAAGCCCAAAAGTTGATCTCTAAGGGGTTTCTCTACCATCTTGTGAGAGTTAGGGATATTGAGTCCAAATTCCCTTCTATAGACTTAGTTCTGGTTGTAAATAAATTCCTAGATGCCTTCCCAAATGACGTTTTTGGTTTTCCTCCTGAAAGGGAAATAGTCTTTGGTATATGCCTCCTCCATGATACTCAACTCATTTCTATACCCCCTTATCATATCGTCCCGACGGAGTTAAAGGCGTTGACAAGCAACTAAGGGATTTATTAGAGAAGGGTTTTATTAGGCTTAGACAATCACCTTGGAGTGAACCAGTGTTGTTTGTGAAAAAGAAAGATGGGTCCCTTAGAATGTGCATAGACTATCGGTAACTTAATAGGGTTACCATCAAGAATCAGTACCCTCACCTAAGGATTGATGATTTGTTTGACCAACTTCAAGGTGCTAGTCACTTCTCTAAGATTGATCTCGATCTGGGTATCATTCAATAAAGGTAGGGGAGTATGATATTCCCAAGATGGATTTTTGGACCAGGTATGGGCATTATGAATTTATGGCTATGTCTTTTGGATTGACCAATGCACCGACTATCTTCATGAATCTTATGAATATGATCTTTAAACCCTACCTTGATTTGTTTTAATGTGGTGTCGGGGGATGGCTTAAGGTGGATCCTAAAAAGATGGAACTGATTATAAATTGGCCTAGACCATTGACCCCCTTGGACATTAAAAACTTCTTGGGCTTACTGGGTTCACTCAAAAGAAGGCTAAGTTTGTGTGGACCGGAGACTATGAAAAGAGTTTCTAAACCTTGAAAGCAAGCTTATGTGCACTCCTATTTTTGTCTATACTGCAAGGGTTGGAGGGGCTTGTTGTGTACAGTGATGCCTCCCGGATTGGTTTGGTTTGTGTTTTGACGCAAATTGGAAAGGTAATAACCTATGCTTCTAGACAACTCAAAGTGCATGAAAGGACTTATCCTACTTATGATCTTGAATTAGCTTCCATGGTATTTGCCTTGAAAATTTGGCATCATTATTTGTATGGGGTGCATGTTGATATGTTTATCGATCATAATGGTCTATAATATGTGTTCACTCAAAAAGATCTCAACTTGAGACAATGAAGGTGGTTAGAGTTTTTTAAGGATTATCATATGAGTGTGCATTATCATCTCAGTAAGGCTAATGTTGTGGCTGATTCTTTGAGTAGGGTGTCTATGGGCAGCCTAGCCCATGTTGATGGTATTGTCATTGTTGATGGTTCAAAGTATTCCTTGGTTGATGAGGTAAAAGCAAAGCAAGATCTTGATCCCTCCTTGTTAGAATTGAAGGCCTTGGTGAGAGAGGCAAAGGTGGAGGTTTTCTCCCAAAGGAAGATAGTGCCCTTAGTAACAAGGTAGGTTGTCTGTGCCTTGTGTTGATGATTTGAGAAACAAAATTAAAGATGAGGCTCATAATTCTTCCTATTCTATTCATCCCAGTTCTACCAAGATGTATAGAGATTTGATGGATGTTTTTTGGTGGGGTGATATGAAAGAAGACATTGCCAAATTTGTATCCAATTCTCATAGTTGCCAATGAGTCAAAGCCGAACACCAAAGTCCGGGTGGCCTAACCCAAGATATAGAGATTCCTACTTTGAAATAGGAGGAAATTAACATGGATATTATGGTTAGGTTGTCTAAGACTAGAAGGGTTTTGATTCTATTTGGGTTATAATTGATAAAATGACAAAGTCGACTCAATTACCACCGATTAAGAATACTTATAGGGCTAAAGACTATGCTAAGTTGTACAATCATAAGTTGGTTAAATTGCATAGGGTGCCCATGTCTGTCATATTGGATTGTGGTGCTCAATTCACTTCACACTTTTGTAGGTCCTTCCAAAGAAGTCTTGGTAACAAGGTTAAGCTTAGTACGAACTTTCACCCTCAAATGGATGGCCAAGCTTAAAGAACTACCCAAACTCTTGAGGATGTGCTTAGAGCTTGTGTTTTGGAGTTTAAAGTTAGTTGGGACAATCATATTCCATTAATTGAGTTTTCTTATAATAATAGATATCATTCTAGCATTAATATGGCTCCTTTTGCGGACCTCTATGGTAGGCATTGTAGCTCACTAATTGGGTGGTTAAAGTGGGAGAAATGGCTTTATTAGGTCCATATCTGGTCATGGAGGTGGTGACAAAGGTATGGTTGATTAGGGAAAGGTTGAAAATAGCCCAAAGTCATCAAAAGTCCTATGCTGATGTGAGGAGAAGGGAGCTTGAAATTAAAGTTGGCGATTGGGTCTATTTGCTGGTGTCGCCCATGAAGGGTATGGTTCATTTTTGTAAGAAAGGTAAATTGAGTCCAAGATTTATGGGTCCTTATAGAGTGTTAGGGAGGATTTGTAAGGTGGCCTATTAATTAGAGTTGCCTAGAGAAATGGACTTGGTTTATTCGATGTTTCATGTATCCATGTTGAGGAAATCTGTGGGTGACCCAAATGCTATGTCCTATTGGATGTTGTGGGTGTTGTTGAAGACAACTTGACTTATGAAGAGGTTTTAGTAGAGATTTTGAATAGACAAGTGAATAGGTTGAGAAACTTGGATGTGGCTTTCGTTAAGGTCCTTTGGAGGAATCAACAAGTCGAAAGTCCTACATGGGTGGCCGAAGCAAACATGCAAAAGTGATACCCATATCACTTCCAGTCCACTCAAGCCTAAAGTACTAATTCTAAGTCTTCCGTGCAATTTCATGTAACATGTATCAGCCCCTATGTCATTTGCATGCATTCATGTTTATGTTGACAAGTTCATGGTGATTTTGACACTTTTGATGAGATTTTTGAAATGATGTTTAAGTGCATTATTGCATTCTTGTTGGGTCTGATTTCCTCATGATTACTCTCTTATTTATGCCTCTTTGACATTCAGGGATAAATGTTCCCAAGGGGGAGATATTGAAATGACCACCAAAAAGTGCTCGAAAATGTACCTTGAAAGTGCTTGGAATCGTAATTTTCATATATCTCAAACTTCGTGCGTGATATCAATAATCTAACTTCATATTCTTGATTGAGGCAAAATTGAGGGGGGGCGGGGGCGTCTAACCTCAATTTTTGTACAAATGTATCAAAATTTAAAAATCACAATATGTGATTATAGAGGGTTTTGCGCCCCTGGCGTGAGGCGCTAAGGGCACGCATTTGTGTTAATTTTGTTTAGTTTTTCACTTCTATCTAAGGATTTTGGGTCTTGGGCCTAAACCTTCCCATGCATGAAAATACCTATACTTGACCAAATTTTTCCTTCATATCATACAAGACATTCCCAAATACTCTTTCAAACACTTAGATTTATATATTTTAATCAAAATCAAGGGTTCCAAACTCATTCCAGATCTTAAGGATTTCACTCAAGAATCAAGTCTCCATTCCAATCTTTACAAATAAATTCTCTAAAGCTAAGGTATATGGGTTCCAACTATTGGGTCCTTTCACACATGGTGCGCAAGCTTCCTTTTACATAAATCTCATGTTTCTAAGTTGATTTACTTATGAGTCTTACTATGAATTTCACTATGAACTATGTTAGGGTTTCTTAAAAGTATGACTGTTTAAGCATGTTTTGAGCTATGCATCTTACATCTGTCTTGAGATTTCATGAAGGATTTTGATGTATATTGCATGATAGTATTACCAAGTGTTGGTGGGTGTTTTTACATTACATTTTCTTGCATGATTTCACTCTTGAATTGCTTGGCTTTACACTATCAATACATACCCACCAAGCATTTGATAAAATATCTAGATTATGTTTCTTGGGTTTTTGAAGGGCTAATCCATGACACATGCGTTAAGAGACTATATGATGATGAAAGGATGGTACATATGTGTTGATTTCATGAGAAGTATCTACTGTGTTGTGAGTTGAACATATCAAATTGAGGGGTGATGCCTTAAACACATCAGATGGGGGTGGTAACCCATAAACCAATTGAGCGGTTGGTACCTTAATCACTTCCTGTGGAGGATGGTCATGTCCGTCAACCAATTGAGAGGTTAGTACCTCAATCACTACTAAGGGGTGGTGGTGGTTTACCTTGGATTCCAAGTACTAAGTTACTTTGTCTATGATGATAGTCTAATACTAAATATGTTATATGTTCTATGTAAGAATATTTTACTTCAAGAATCATTCAAACATGTTATATTGTTATTATGCTATCCATTGCCGATATTCCATTTTGTCTATGTTGTCTATATATTAATGCATTCTATCATACATACTTAGTACATTCAAATGTACTAATGCTTACCCTATGCCTACATGATGTTACCATGTAGGACCCCGAGCTCCACTTGACCATCCTCCTCCTCCATGTTGCTAGTACAATTATTCTCAAGCAGGATGGAGAATCCTCAACCCCAAGGACATGCTTGCTTTGTATTAACTCCTTTTATGTTGGCTACTTATGACTATGAGGGTCAACTCGGTTGTTCGCCTTGGCCCCCGCTAAGTTCTATATTTAAAGGCGTTGTTGGACAAGTTATGTTAAGGTGTTAGAGCCTTGACTCTCTTTGACTCTTTGATGTTTTATGATATGAAAGATATCTCATAGTCCTGTTTATCCCTAATTACTATTACTTATTATTATTTTATTGCTTCCACAACCAAGGATGTGTAATGATATGTTAAACGGCTTGCTTGGGGTCCCTTTGGGTTCCCTATGCACCTTATCACATCTAGTCCCTAGTCTTGGGTCATGACAGAACTCATCCCCATAATAGCAAGCACTTTGTATATCTCATCAATGAACTCTTGGGTGTCCTTTTCCATTTGGGAGCATGAGGAGCTTGGGTTCATTGGTTCAACTGGTTGGTCATGACTTGTGCCAATATGGAAATGATGTTTTGGTATTCGACATGTGTAACTACTTATTATTGGTGAGCTTGAGGAGCTAAGTGGACAGGACCCCCCTCAGATGTGAGAGCTCCTTGTGTCATTCTCCTTGGTTGCAATATTATCTAAAAGTGCAAGAGACCACCTTTTAGGAAAGGGAACCTTATTTTTAATCTAAGGCATGATATAGATCATGAAGAAGTGAACCATTTGCTAAAATGCCTCATAGCCTCCTATTAATAGTTGTGGTGTGCTTCATAACCATGAACAAGACTCTACATGACATGGTGTTTGAAGTTTTGAGGACCATCAACAAACCTAGTGCTCTGATACCAAGTGTCTCACAACCTAAGCCTAGTGCCAAGACATGTAATGGCGAATGGGAACCCGAATGAACCCCAAACAAGCCTCTTAATCATACATGGCACATCCTTGGTTCACGGAAGCATAAAAGAGCAATAACATATAGCATATAATTTCTAAGGGAAGTAGGGCTCTGGAGTCACGCCATGGGGATTTTATAGGGAAGAGGATAAATATGGATCAGATAGCAAACAAATCTAATGGATAGGTAAGTATGACTCACGCTAAGGAGGTATTTAGTGACTAGGGACATCCATCATATCCACCCATGTACAACAAGCATGGAAGGGAGAAAGCGACTAAGGGAAGTCATCATAATTTGCACGAAGATAATAGGAGTCAAGCTAGATACATAAACTTTCACATCCAATAACACTCTAATATTAGTGGAACAGGGGCCAAGACATTTCTCCAGCTCACCCTCAAAAGATAAAAAGTCTAAAATAGGCAACTCATAACAAAAGCATGAAATCGAAGTGGATGTTGTCCCTGAAATGGAGGACTTACCAATAGTAATCTTCAAAGGATTCTGGCTAGCCACGAGGAGGAAGAGTATGGACATGAGCTTCGATCCCTACATAGTTAAATCATATAGGCAAAACATAAGTGTTAGTACTTGAAATGTTCTCAGTATGTGGGGTGCAATATAACAAGAAACATAAGCCATAATTATCAAAATGCATAATCATAATCAATGGGCATAAGCTCAATACGACATGTGTGATCAATACTTAATTTTGAACATGCATGGAAATAGTCACACTTGAATAATATATCATACATATGTGGGAGGAGACCCTAACCAATATGTGACACCCCACATTTTACATGTACTAATGCTATAAAAATAAATCATGTTATGCTTTGGTCAAATTAGCGTTAATTCTAGAAAGTGCTTGAATCTCGTCTTAACGGGCAAATATGTGAGTCTAAATGCTTAAGAGGGTTGAGGGTGTATATGTGTTGGCATTAAATTGAGGATATATTAGCCCTATGCTATGTAAAATGATTGAGGTCATTTTATGACTTAATAATCACTAGGTTAGTCACCCACTTTCTTAGCTTAAAATTGATAGCTAAAATGGAGACGAGACTCGACACCGAATTGGTTCAAGTTCGATTACAAATA
>JAOTQJ010026143.1:0-16403 GCA_025642045.1 Solanum sejunctum | reverse complement strand
ACCCCCCGTACTACGCAACCAAGGTACCAACCCCTCGGAAAATATCTATACTTAGCCATATTTCACCTTTATATCATATAAGACATTCCCCAATACTCTCTCAAACACTTAGATAAATTTTCACCCTAAATTCAAGTGTCAAAACTCAATCGGAATCTTAAGGTTTTCATTCAAGCTTCAAGTCTCCATTTCAATCTTCATAGAAAAATTCTCTAAAGCTAAGGTATGTGGGTTTCAATCATTGAGTCCCTTCACCCATGGTGCCCAAGCTTTCTTTTTACATAAATTACATATTTCTAAATTGATTTTAATTATATTTCTTCCATTATGAGCTTGACTATGAACTATGTCAGGGTTTTGTAAAAGTGTGATTGTTTAAGCATGTTATGGGCTATGAATCTTTGATTTATCTTGAGATTTGATGAAGGGTTTTGATATATATTGCATGAGGGTATTACCAAGTGTTGTGGGTGGTTTTACATTGAATTTACTTGCATGATTTAACTCCTTAATTGCATGATTTTACATTAGCATTACACACCCATCAAGTGTTTGATAAAATGTCTGGTTTAGGGTTCTTGAGCCAATGATGAACTATTGCACGACCTATGACTTGTATGACTATATGATGATGAAAGTATGATGTAAATATGTTGATGTCATGAAAAGTATATACAGTGTTGTAAGTTGACCACACCTAGTTGAGAGGGTGCAAGGCCTCAATCACCATAGATGGCAGGGTGTAACCACTATCAACCGATAAGGGGTTTGTACCTTTTCACCATGGATGGTAGGGTGTGAAAACCATCAACCGATGAGGGATTCGTACCTCTTCACCATGGATGGTAGGGTGTGACAACCATCAACCAATTAAAGGGTTGGTACTTTGATCACCATGGATAGTAGGGTATGACAATCACCATGCTTATATGTTCTATATAAGCATATTTTATTTCAAGCATCACTCATGCATGCCATATTGCTATATGCTCAATTGGTGCCTAAATATGCATTTTGATCATGTTGCCTATTTATTGTTGCATTGCATCCAATATACTTAGTATATTTAATATACTAATGCATACTCTATACCTACATGATGTTACTGTGTAGGAATCGGAGCCCCACTTGATCCTCCTCCTCCTTCAAGTGGCTAGTATGATATCTCTCAAGCAAGTTAGTGAGTCCTCAACTTCAAGGACATACTTCTCTTAATTTATGCTATGTATAGACTCTACTTTCTTTATTGTATGTTTTGACTATGAGGGTGAGCCCAGTTGTTTGTCTTGGCCCTCGCTAAGTTTTATGTTTAGAGATGTTATTGGACAAGATATGTAATAATGTTATGAGATTGATCCTCTTTGACTCTCTTGATGTTTTATGATATCAAAAGTTGTCCCTTAGTCCCATTTATCCCTATTTACTATCTCTTATTGTTATTTTATTACTTTTGCGATAAAAGATATATAATGATATGTTAAGAGGCTTTCATTGGTCCCTTCAGGTTCCCCATGCATTGTGTCGCGTCTAGGCCCTAGTCTTGGGTCATGACGAACTTTGTATCAGAGCAATAGGTTGTTAATGGTACTCAGCATCTAATACATCGCATTGATTAGAGTCTTATTCATGGTTGTGTTATGCACCACAACTATGAGTAAGAGGCTATGAGATGTTTTAGGGAATGTTTCCCTTCTTCTTTCTCTATGTCGTGCTATAGAAGTTAAGGTAAAGTTTTCCCCCCTAACAATTGTTCTTTGCTATGCCAGATTATACTTAACACAAGAGAAAGAAGAGTCCGCACACCCAAGGATCAACCGACTCATGGAGTGCTTCAGAATGCCCTTACTTTGCTAGCTCAGGTTGTGGCTAATCAAGCCAACCAAGGGGCCCAAGCCCCTCATGCTCCTACTTTGACATCTCGGGTGAGGGACTTCATGAGGATGAACCTACCAGAGTTCAATAGGTCTAAGGTGGATGAGGACTCTTAAGAGTTTATTGATGAGGTTTACAAAGTGTTGTCCATTATGGGTGTGAGGCCGAAAGAGAAGGCGGAGTTGGCTGCTTACCAACTCAAAGGTCGGCCCAAATATGGTACACCCAATAGAAGGAGGAGAAGGGAAACAACAATATGATTTTATAGGAGGAGTTCAAGAAGGCTTTCCTCAATCAATTCTTTCCACTTGAACTTAGGGAGGCAAAGATAATGGAGTTTATGAATTTGAAGCAAGGATCTTTGAGTGTGAGGGTGTATGCCCTCAAGTTCAACCAACTCTCAAAATATGCTCCACACTTGGTTGTCGACCCAAGGTCTAGAATGATCAAGTTCGTGATGGGTTTCTCCGATTTGGTGAGTGAAGAATGTCACACTGCCATATTGATTAGTAATATGGATTTGTCCCGCTTGATGACTTATGCCACAAAATTGGAGGGGGAGAAATTGAGAAAAAAGAGGGGTCATGAGGCCAAGAGGGCCCATTTTGATGGTAAGTTCCAATCTCTCAAAGGTGGCCGATTTCAACAAGTCCAAGGGTCTTCTCATGCTCCTAGTAGAATATTTGTCAATGACTATCCAAGGGCCCAAGGTGATGGTGGTGGTGCCTAGACCTATATGCCCAATATGTGGTAGAGGCCATGATGGCCCATGTTTAAGGGAGACTAATGCTTACTATAGTTATGGAAAAGTGGGTTACAAGAAGGTTAAGCGCCCTCAGAATCAAAATAAGGGTAAGGATGTTCGTCCACAAGGATAGGGTGCCAATGCGATTCCATTGGGAAGACGAGGACAACAATCAGTTCTATGCATTCCAAGGGAGATAAGGGGTTGGTGAGGTGCCCGATGTCATCACTAGTATGTTAAAAGTCTTTGATTTTGATGTGTATGTATTAATAGACCCAGGTGCCACTCTTTCTTTTGTTACTCCTTGTGTCGCTAAAAAGTTTCATGTTGAGCACAAATTATTGTGTGAGTCATATGAGGTATCTACTCCTATTGGTTCATCTATTATTGCTACAAAGGTCTATAGGAATTATCCTATTTGCATCTTGCATAAAATATTGCCTTGTGATCTTGTTGAGTTGGATATGATTGATTTTGATGTTGTTATTAGGATGGATTAGTTGCATGGATACTATGCCTCTATTGATTGTAGAACCCGTAGGGTAAAATTTAATTCCCAAATGAACCCATCCTTAAGTGGGAGAGTCATGATGTGGTGATCAACGGTAGGTTTATCTCTTGCATTAAGGCTCAAAAGTTGATCTCTAAGGGGTGTCTCTATCATCTTGTGAGGGTTAGGGGACTAGAAAAAGTTTTGATTCTATTTCGGTTGTGGTTGATAGAATGACAAAGTCGGCTCATTTCCTACCGGTTAAGACTACTTATAAGGCCAAAGACTATGCTAAATTGTACATTTATGAGTTGGTTAGATTGCATGGGGTGCCTTTGTTTATTATATTGGATTGTGGTGTTCAATTCACTTCACACTTTTGGAGGTCCTTCCAAAGAGGTCTTGGGACCAAGGTAAAGCTTAGTACGGTCTTTCACCTCAAACAGATGGCCAAGCCGAAAGAACTATCCAAACTCTTGAGGATATGTTTCAAGCTTGTGTTTTGGAGTTTAAGGGTAGTTGGGATGATTATCTTTCATTGATTGAGTTTGCTTATAACAATAGGTATCATTCTAGCATTGGTATGGCTCATTTTAAGACTCTCTATGGTAGACGTTGTAGATGTCCAGTTGGGTGGTTTAAAGTAGGAGAAATGGCTTTGCTGGGTCTGGATCTGGTCATGGAGGCTATGGAGAAGGTAAGGTTGATTAGATAAAGGTTAAAAACAGCCTAAACTCGTCAAAAGTCCTATGCCGATGTGAGGAGGAGAGACCTTGAATTTAAAGTTGGTGATTGGGTCTATTTGATGTGTCACCCATGAAAGGCGTGGTTCATTTTGGTAAGAAAGATAAATTGAGTCCAAGATTTATGGGTCCTTATAGGGTGATGGCGAGTATTGGTAACGTAGACTATGAGTTGGAATTACCTAGTGAAATGGACTTGGTTCATCCGGTCTTCCATGTGTCTATGTTGAGGAAGTGTGTGGGTGATCCTAATGCTATTGTGCCTCTTGATGTTGTGGGTGTTGTTGAGGAGAACTTGACTTATGAAGAGGTTCCAGTATATATCTTGGATAGACAAGTGAAGAGGTTGAGGAACAAGGATATTGCTTCCGTTAAGGTCCTTTGGAAGAATCAACAAGTCGAAAGTGCTACATGGGAGGCCAAAGCAGACATGCAAAAATGATATCCCTATCTCTTCCATTCTACTCAATCTTAAGGTACTAATTCTAAGTCCCCTATGTGATTTCAAGTTTTATGTTGCAGCTCCTATGTCACTTGCATGCATTCATGTTTATATTGACTAAGTTCATGGTGATTTTAACACTTATGTTGAGATTTTGAAAATGGTGTTTAAGTGTATTGTTAAATTCTTGTTGGGGTTGATTTCTTCATGATTACTCTTCTTATGTACATTTCTTTGACATTCGGGGACGAATGCTCTCAAGGGGGAGATATTGAAACGACCCTAAAAAGTGTCCGTAAATGTGCCTCAAAAGTGTCTGGAATCATAATTTCCTTATAGCTTAAAATTCGTGAATGATATCAAAAATCTGACTTCATATTCTTGATCAAGGGGCCAAATTGAGTGAAAAATGAGTCTAAATCTAATTTTATATCAAATGAATCATAATTTCAAAATCTATAATTTTGCTTATCTAATGTCTATCCGCGATGGTACCGTGATGCGCCTCCATCGCGGACTAGTGTAAAATTTGCCTCTATAACAGGTCTGCATCACGGACTTGTGTATTTTGTTGCCACTGATTTTTATCTCAGTCCAAGGCTTTTGGGTCCTGGGCATAAGTCCTCTTATGCGTAAAAATACATATACTTAGTCATATTTCACCTTTATATCATATAAGACATTCCCCAATACTCTCTCAAACACTTAGACAAATATTTCACCCTAAATTCAAGTGTCAAAACTCAATTTGGATCTTAAGGTTTTCATTCAAGCTTCAAGTCTCCATTTCAATCTTCATCGAGAAATTCTCTAAAGTTAAGGTATGTGGGTTTCAACCATTGGGTCCTTTCACCATGGTGACCAAGCTTCCTTTTTACATAAATTACATGTTTCTAAGTTAATTTAATTATGGGTCTTCCATTATGAGCTTGACTATGAACTATGTTGGAATTTTGTAAAAGTGTGACTGCTTAAGCAAGTTTTGGGCTACTAATTTTTTATTGATTTTGAGATTTAATGAAGGATTTGATGTATATTGCATAAGAGTATTACCAAGTGTTGGTGGGTGGTTTTACATTAAATTTACTTGCATGATTTAACTCCTTAATTGCATGGTTTTACACTAGTGTTACATACTCACCAAGTGTTTGATGAAATGTCCGGTTAGGGTTCTTGAGTTAATGATGAACTATTGCACGACCTATGACTTGTATGACTATATGATAATGAAAGTATGATATAAATGTATTGATTTCATGGAAAGTATATATAGTGTTGCAAGTTGACCATACAGAGTTGAGGGGTGCTAGGCCTCAATCACCATGGATGGTGGGGTGTAATCACCATCAATCGAAGAGGGGTTTGTACCTCTTCACTATGGATGGCAGGGTGTAGTCACCATCAACCGATTGAGAGGTTTGTACCTCTTCACCATGGATGGTAGGGTGTGACAACCATCAACAGATGAGGGGTTTGTAACTCTTCACCATAGATAGTAGGGTGTGACAACCATCAACCAATTGAGGGGTTGGTACCTCGATCACCATGGATGGTATAGTGTGACAAACATCAAAAGGTCTCTTACTACACATATGATATGTTCTATATAAGCATATTTTATTTCAAGTATCACTCATGCATGCCATATTATTATATGGTCACTTGTTGCCTAAATATGAATTTTGATTATGTAGCCTATTTATTATTGCATTGCATCCTACATATTTAGTATATTTAACATACTAACGCATACTCTATGCTTACATGATGTTATCATGTAGGAATCGGAGACCCACTTTATCATCCCCCTCCTCCACGTGGATAGTGCGATATCTCTCAAGCAAGTTGGTGAGTTCTCAACTTTGAGGACATACTTCTCTTGATTTATGCTATGTATAGACTCTCTTTTCTTTATTGTATGCTTTGACTATGATAGTGAGCCCGGTTGTTTGTCTTAGCCCCCGCTAAGTTCTATGTTTAGAAGTTTTGTTGGATAAGATATATAATGATGTTATAAGACTGATCCTCTTTGACTCTCTTGCTGTTTTATGATATGAAAGTTGTCCCTTAGTCCTGTTTATCCCTATTTATTATCTCTTAGTATTATTTTATTACTTTCACAATCAAGGATGTGTAATTATATATTAAGAGGCTTGCTCTGAGTCCCTTCGGGTTTCCTATGCGTCGTGTCGCATCTAGGCCCTTGTCTTGGGTTGTGGCAATCCCTAGGTCCATTAATGCATACTTTCACAAAATAACACATAGAGTTTATACAATATCTCATGAAAAGTATTCAATTCAATAAAATAAGTTTATGATGATCATCAACATATTGAAACACATGTAATAGATATAATTTTCAAGAAAATAATCTAGAATCATATATGTAGACTCAAGAACTTTCAACTCTCATCTAAGACCATCTATGGGGCATGTGGGAGAACTATCTTATGCTTTTAGTTTAGCCTTACATACTTGGGATGACGCTTCAATGATCAATCTTCAAGAATTCTCATTGAATTTCCCCCAATCAAGCTTCTCTCTTCTCTTCTCTCAAGGGCTAATCGTTCAAGCGTAGTGAAAAGTACTTATGGGGTTTAGAACCCTATTTGCTCATCAAAATGACCTAAATTGATCATATTTTTCATTTAGGAGGGGTTGGAATTGATCGGGATGCCCCTCAAAATAAAAGAGAAAATTTCATCCCGAAATTGTCCAGTTCGCGTTGTAGGCTGGGCGCAGACCTATGTATTTCTTTTCCAAAATTTCCCATAATAATAAAAAGAAGACAATTGTTGGTCTGCGTCCCTAGCGCATCGCGCCTTGGGCATGCACCGACACTATTTCGTAATTAATTATGAAAAATTATCTTTTGACTTGATCACTCTAAAATCTGACCGAGTTTATTTTTCCACTAAATATTTTATGTTGATCGCTAATTCGATCTCAAATTTTTCATCAGAGCTAGGGAAGATATGTTATGCACATGATTTCATTCTAGGGTTATTTTGATAATTTTATCGAGTGTTACATCATCTCTCCATTGGGATCATTTGTCCTCGAATGATAAGTAAAGGTAGATATCAAGGCACGAATAAACTCAAAATTCATCTCATCCTCCACATCTATCAATCAAACTCTCGATTCTATCTCAATCATCAATCAACTTTATTCGAACTCAAGAATAGACAATTAACTCAAAAAAGAAAAAAGACAATCAATTTACTGAAGGGTAAGGAAATTACCTTCAACATTCTCATCATTTATCATGAATAGGTGCGGATATCTTATTTTCATCTCTTCCTCAGCTTCCCATGTGGCTTCCTCAATGAATTGATTTCTCCATAGGACTTTGACTGAGGCTATCTTTTTGGTTCTCAACTTGTGAATCTGACGATCAAGGATTTGTATGTAATTTCTTCGTAGGTCAAGCTATCCTTCACTCCTATGCTCTCCACAAGGATCACCAAGTTACGATCTCCCAAACATTTCTTCAACATCAACACGTGGAACACTAGATGGATTTCGTCTAACTGAGAAGGCAACTCTATTTCATTAGTGACCTCCTTAATCCTCTTCACAATTTTATAGAGTCCAATATAGTGTGGACTAAATTTCCCCTTCTTCCCAAATCTTATGACACCTTTCATAAGTGACACTTTTAAGTATACCCAATCATTTACCTCAAACTCCAAATCTCTCCTTCTCACATCAGTGTAGGATTTATGGCGACTGTGTGAAGTTTTCAACCTCTCTTTAATGACCTTAACTTTCTCCATTGATTTATGGACAAGATTAGGCCTAATTAATTGTGCTTCTCTAACCTCAAACTACCCAATCGGTGATCTATGCCTCCTCCCATATATGACTTCGCAGGGAGCCATCTAAATGCTTGCATGATAACTATTGTTATATGTAAATTTAATCAATAGTTGGGGATCATCCTAGTTTCCCTTGAAATCAAGAACACAGGCTCTCAATTTATCTTCTAACATCTGAATTATATGCGTTACCTGACCATCTGTCTATGGATGAAAGGTTGTGCTCAAATTCGCTTTGGTACAATGATCTCCAAAATTGGGAGGTGAATTGAGCTCCTCTATCTGAGAAAATGGACAAGGGAACCCCATGCAACCTCACAATCTTTTGGATGTACAACTTGGCATACTCCGCCAACAGTGTTGTTGTCTTAATTGCTAAGAAGTGGGCCGATTTGGTCATCTTATCCACAATCATCCATATCGAATCATGTTGTTTTCGAGACCTCAATAGACCAGTAATGAAATCCATATTTATCATCTCCCACTTCTATTCAGGAATCTCAAAGTTCTAAGTCAATCCACGTGGCCTTTGATGCTCAACTTTCACTTGCTGGCAATTGGGGCACCTTGAAACAAATTCAGCAATATCCCTCTTCATTCTACTCCATCTATAGACTTCTCTCAAGTCGTGGTACATCTTGGTATTGCCAGGATGAATGAAGTATCTACTGCTTTGAGCTTCAACCATAATTCTATCTCGAATACCATCAATATATAGAACACATAATTTACTTTGTTATCTCAATACCCTATCTCCCCCTTTGGAGAAGACCATCATTTTCTGTTTATGGAAAGCCTTATTCAATTAGAGTATGAGAGGATCTCGATCTTGCTTTTCTTTCACCTCTGCCACAAAAGATGAAGCAGATCTGTTCTGAATATTAACTCCTCCCTCATCATTCTCGTCAAGTTAAACTCCTAATCGAGCTAACCGATGCACTTCTTTAGCTAGCTCCTTCTTTCCTTCCTCCACATAGGTTGTGCTACCCATTGACAACTTACTAAGAGCATCAGCAACAATGTTAACTTTACCTGGTTGGTAGAGAATACTCATGTAATAATTATTGAGCAACTCTAATATTTTCTTTCTCATAGGTTAAGCTCTTTTTGACTGAAAATATACTGTAAGCTCTTGTGGTCAGTGAACATGTCCACATGCACTCCGTATAAGTTGTGGCGCCAGATTTTAAGTGCAAACACCATTGCTGCCAACTCAAGATCATGGGTCGGATAGTTCCTCTCATGGATTTTAAGTTATTTGGAAGAATAGGCTATCACCTTCTCTCTCTGCATCATCACATATCCCAATCCAACTCTCGAGGCATCACAATAGATCACAAAGTCCTCTGTTCCATTGGGCAAGGTTAGAACAGGTGCAGTCATCAGTCTAGTTTTCAACTCTTGGAAGTTTTTCTCACATTCGTCAGACCACTGAAACTTGACCTTTTTTTGAGTCAACATAGTCAATAGTGCGGATAAGGAAGAAAATCCCTCATTGAATCGACAGTAGTATCCTGCCAACCCCAGGAAACTTCTTATGTCAATTGGAGGGGTTGGTCTAGGCTATTTCTTAACCACTTCAATCTTTTGAGAATCCACTCGAATATCATCATCGGAGATAATGTGGCCTAGGAAAGCCACTGACTTAAGCCAAAATTCACATTTCGAGAATTTTGCATACAACTTATGGTCCTTAAGTGTTTGGAGGACAGTTTTGAGGTGATTTGCATACTCCTCTTCATCTCTCGAATACACCAAAATATCATCAATGAACACAATCACAAACATATCCATATACTATTTGAACACTCTATTCATCAAATTCATAAAGGTTGCAAGTGCATTCGCCAACCCAAAGTACATGATCAAGAACTCAAAATGGCTATATCTATTCCTAAAGGTTGTCTTTGGAATGTCATATTCCCTCACTTTCAACTGATGGTAACCAGATCAGAGGTCTATCTTTGAGAAACTAGAGGCACCCTAAAGTTGGTCGAACAAATCATCTATCCTGGGGAGAGTATACTTATTCTTTATAGTGACCTTATTTAGTTGCCTATAGTTAATACACATTCAAAGAGACCCATCTTTCTTTTGCACGAATAGGACAGGGGCACTCCAAGGAGAAACACTCGCCTTTTTGAAGCCCTTCTCTAACAAATCTTTCAATTGTTCTTTTAACTCTTTCAACTCAACAGATTTCATCCTATAAGGTGGAATTGAGATAGGCTGAGTATCAGGAAGAACATCAATCCCAAAGTCAATCTCTCTACCAGGAGGGACTCCGAGCAGATCCTCGGGAAACACTTTTGAGAACTCATTCATAATTGGAACTGACTCAAGAATAAGAGATTCAACTTCATCAGATTTAACTCTCACAAGGTGGTAGGTACAAACCTTAGCAATCATCTTTATGGCCCTAAGATAGGAGATAAACTTTTCTTTAGGCGCTACAGAATTACCCTTCCACTCAAGAATCGATTCATTCGGAAATTGGAACTTAACGGTCTAGGCTCTACAATCAATGGAGGCATAACAGACATGGAGCCAATCAATGCCAAGGATCAAATCAAAATCAGTCATATCTAACTCAATGAGATCAATGATAGTATCCCTATGATGGATGGACACTACACAATCTCTATAGACTCTCTCAGCTCGAATAGACTCACCCACTAGATAGAAACATCAAAAGGTTCAAGAAGACTCTCAGGGGTATCAAATCTACTGGCCACAGAAGAAGTTACAAAAGATAATGTGGCACCAGGATCCATCAACGCATAATAATCAATAGAAAAGGCTTGAATCATGCCCATCACAACATCTGGGGAGTTCTCCCGATCATATTGACTACCCATGGTATACAAATGGTTTGTAGCTCCACTTACACCTATCGTAGTACCTCTCTGGTTTCCACTCACTGATAGGGCGGGTGTAGAAGATTGAGCCCAGTCAGCTTGCTTTGGACAGTCTCTCTGGTAATGCCCTACTTGACCATACCAGAAGCACACATTACTCCCCTCACAACATTTACCCAAGTGTAACTTGCCACACTTACCACACGATGGCTTACCCAATGAACCTTGAGCCACACTTGCTTGGGACTAAGATCTATGGGCTCCAACACTTTGAGATTGTATGACTCTAGGTGCAGGTGCACTAGCAGATGATGGAGCGGGAAACCGATTACCATTCCCTTTCTTTCCACCCTCATGGCTGAATGTCTTAGCTTTCTTGCTTCTAAACTCCTCTCTATCATACTATCTCTCCTTATCAACTTGTTGCACAAAAGTCATCAGTCTCCCTATATCCGTATAACTCATGAGCATAGCTCCCCTCCCGTCTCTCTTTGGCCCTCTATTCAACTAATCAACATACATCCCCATCCTCCATCTCATATCAGCAACCATATCCGGAGCATAGCGAGATAATTGTGTAAACTTCAGCCCATACTTTTACACAGTCATGGAGTCGTGTTTCAAGTTCAAGAACTCTTGTACCTTTGCCTCTCTTCTTTCCCTTGGGAAGAAACACCCTAAGAAAGCTTCCTCAAACATAGCTCAAGTCATCATGGGGGCATTCTCTCCTCTACCCTTCTTCCATTAATCATACTAAAGCCTAGCCATGCCCTTGAGTTGATAAGCAACCAGCTCCACTCTGTCAGCATCAGCTGCATGCATCACTTAGATCACCTTCTAAAGATCCTCCATATAGTTCTCAGGATCCTTAGTGGATGCAGACCTTGTGAACTCAAGCGGATCCATTCTAAAACATTTTCAGACCCTAGAAGTGTCATGGAATCATGTAGGGCCATTCTTTATCTTGCAGTAGGTGTTGTGATTAGTCTGGGCTAGATTTTAGATAACCTGTCATAACTCAACATTAGAGACCTCATCTTGCGGGGGCTGCACAACAGAGATAGCTTGTTCTACGGTCTCCTCATGTCCTTGAGGCTCAGGTGGATTGACATTCTATCTGGCGAGACGTCCTCTATCTCTGATGGCTCTTCTAGAAGGCATGATCATAATTCTGCAATGCGCAAAGGACAAATTAGAATAAAACTTTCATAGAGCATCACTTTATAGCATGATTTAGAACATGAAAGAAATGAAATGATTCCTAATGTCCTATAGCCTCCTGCTTATCGAATGTGGTCGATAATACACCCATAAACAAGACTCTACTAGACACGGCTTCATAGATTCCATAGGACACTTGAACTCATGCTTTGATATCAAGTTTATCACACCCTAGGAGGGTACCCAAGACGTGGCTAGCACCTAGAGGCTATTATTAGTTCCCATGCGAATCGCTTGACCTCATCATAATCATTCGATTAATAAATTCTACAAATCAGCGAAAGGCATAAAGAATGTAAATGGGCAAGTCTATTATCTAGTCTCAAAATAATAATAATATAATGGAAGGCTAGTAGAAAGAACTAGCTCACAATCTTAACAATTAACATTTTACTCTAGTCTATGAAGCCTCTATCACTATCAGGTGGTGCCACTAACAGAGCCATGGCTACCTCAATCAAAATAAAGCTAAGGAAATCTAACTCTAAAGCAAAATGAAAGTAAAGTAATGAATCCTCCGAAGTAGGGGAGGCTCATCAATAAGCTGAACATCGAAAGATCCTCAATGACGCTCCTGCTGATGATCTCTAACCCGTGTATCTACATTATAAAATAATGCAGAGCCAGAGTGGTGTCAGTGCGTGGAATATAAGGTATGTAAAATAGCCGAGTAAAACCAAAATAGGTAGAATAATATGGAAGTAACAATTAACTCAATATAGAAACCAATTGATGTGTTAAGCATCTATCTAAAGCAAGAATAAAGAGTAGACAAGTGACCCATCAAGCAACTCAACTCAACTCAACTTAATAGAACTCAACTTTACTCAACTCAGTGGAACTCAAGGTGGGAACTTTTGGGAATTTCTCTTCACCGACAACAATCACTTATGAGCCAATGATTGTACAACAATCACGCTGATATTGCCACAATTGTTCCACACTTGCTAGGTAAGGAACGAGTATGATCCACAAGAAATTTAAACTCAGCCATTCTCTATTGTTTCAGTGATGTAAACTCAAGGGGGCTATGAGATATAATAGTTCAATCCTCTCCTAGGTTGGGCTGGCGTAGGTAATGAGTGTAAGTGGGACTCACTCTTACTCATTTTGGTGCTTGATACTCCTCTTAAGACTCAATGCTCATAAGACTCCTCCTTATTATCTCAAGTAGCATCATGGAGGCACTCATCATCTCAACTAGTCTCATGGAGACTCTCATTATTTCATTAACTCAAACTCAAAGGTCCTCTGTTGTTTCAAGGACTTTAACTCATCTTAATGAACTCAACTCTCATTTTAGAACTCAAGAGCTCAGATCATAAATTAGAAGAAGTCGTTTAGACGAACTCAATAACTCAATTATTAAGATTCATAGGATCATCAAGCTCAACTAACTTAATCTCATACTCACATCAAGATTTCAATCAAACTACTCAAGACAAGGCTCTAGACTCCATCCCTAGGTCCATTAATGCATGTTTTCACAAAATAAAACATAGAGTTTATACAATAGCTTATGAAAAGTATTCAATTCAAAAAAATAAGTTTAAGATGATCATCAACATATGAAAACACATGTAATAGATATAATTTTTAAGAAAATAATTAAGAATCATGTATGTAGACTCAAGAACTTTCAACTCTCATCTAAGACCATCTATGGGGCACATGAGAGAATAATCTTATGCTTTTAGTTTACCCTTACATACCTGGGATGAAGCTTCAATTCTCAATCTTTAAGAATTCTCCTTGAATTTCCCCTAATCAAGCTTCCTTCTTCTCTTCTCTCAAGCCCTAATCTTTTAAGCATAGTGAAAAGGACTTAGAATGGGACTTAGGACCCCATTTACTTATCAAAACATGCTAAATTGGTTGTGTTTTGAGTTTAGGAGGGGTTGAAAATTGACTTGAATGCTCCTCAAAAGAAAAGATAAAATTTCATCCCAAAATTGCCCAGTTCGCATCGCGGACTGGGCATAGACCTATGTATTTCTTTTTCAAAATTTTCTGTCAAAAATAATAAAAAAAGACAAGTGTTGGTCCGCGTCCCTGGCACGTCTCGCCTTAGGCACGCACCTACACTATTTCGTAATTAATTACGAAAAATTATCTTTTGACTCTGTCACTCTAAAATCTGACTGAGTTCATTTTTCCACACAATTTTCATGTTAATCGCAAATCTAGTTTTGAATTTTTTATCAGAGCTTGGGAAGACGCATTATGCGCATGATTCTATTCTAGGGGTATTTTGGTAATTTTACCTGGTGTTACATCAAATCTACTAACTTAAGAGCAGAACTGGAAAATCATGAATATATTAAAAGCGTGAAGGCTCTTAGAAATGTTGATTGAACTTTTTTTCCTTCATTAAAAGACTCCTCTTTGGACAAAATCGTCTTTTCACCTTTTTTTAGAATTATTATTTTAATAATATTAAATATAAATAAAAATTAAACAAAAAAAATCTCTACAGAAAAAATTCTTTTTCAACTGAAATAGATTAGTTTAAAAAAGAAATTAGTCAAAAAGGAAAAAAATTAAAGGGAAAATACTTCCAAATTAGTCAAAAAGAAAAAAAAATTAAGGGTAAATTTAATAAAGAAAAATCTTTACACAAAGAATCCTTTACCAACTAAAATATACTTGATGTAAAAGGAAATTAGTCAAAAAAAAAAAAAAAGGAAAAACACATCCAAAGTAGTGAAAAATAAAAAAAAAATAAGGAAAAAACTTCTAGGAAAGTTTTTCTTTTTGTAGGAAACACGATTTGGTTAATTTATTTTTTACTTTTTACTTTAAAGTAACACAAGTTTCTCATTTTGAAGAGAGAACCATGTGTATCCAAATAATGATTTAGAAAAAACAAATTTAAAAGGAAAAATGTGTTAACTGTTTGAAAATAAATAAAAATTCTTTTAATTTCACCATAAATCCTAACTATATGATGAAAAGTTTTGTCCTATATAATAAAATATTATTTTCATTTCTTTTTGATTTATGACTTCTCTATTTCTATAAAACACTTCAGCATCAACTTTTGATTCATTCACTCCCATCATCAATTTGTGCTAAATGGTGTTGGATCTTATTTTACGATTTTTCTTGAACTTTAATTTGATTTTCAGGTTTACTTATATTACACACTCACTTTCTTTGTTTTATATTCTTTTCCCTTTTTTCACTTTTTGAATTAAAGAAAATAATATTAATTATTATGTCAGCTTAACTTGCTTCATTCGAATTATATTGCCTTTGGTTAGTTAGTTTAGAGCTTGTTTGACTTAGCTTAAAAGTTGATCAAATATGCTTTTAAACTCTTTTAAGCTTATAAAAGTATTTGACAATTTTCAAAATAGCTTTAAAAAGTTAAAATTGTTTAAAATAAGTTAAAAGTTAAAAGCAGCACCCTTGCCCCCCAACTTTTTATTTTTTAGCTTAAAAATTGTTATAATTTGAACAAATAAATTACCTTCTTACCCTAAATATTTTTTTATATTTTCAAAAATATCCTTAACTAAAGTAACACTAACTACTCTCCCTTCTCATTATTTCAATTCAAACCACAAACCAACACTCTTCTCACCGCGGTCTCTCTTGACAAAGTTTGGGTTCCCTTCCTCCGCTGCCATTAATGTAAGTTTCACTATTTATTTTATTTTTTTGTTAGTTTTTATTGCAAAATTGTTACTAGTTTAACTTTTCTTCTTGTTTAAAGAATTGGGTACTAAAAATTTTTTATCTTAAATTGTGTATGTAAAATTTACTTAAATAATAAGTTTATATTGATATTGAACTAAAATATAAATTTATTTTACTTTATTTTATTTTTATAGACAAAAATTCTTAAAGTAATTAATTTTTATAATATTAACAGCTTGAAGGGTATTTCAGATATTTTTAATTAAAAAGGTGTTTAACACCACTTATGTGTCAAACACATCAACTACTTTTTTTCAGCTACAACACTTTTATCCAAATATATAATTGATTATTTTTCAAATAGATTTCAGCACTTTAAAAAGTGCTTCTAAAGTACTTTTTAAAAGATATTTTTTAGCTAAGTCAAACGAGCTATTTGTCTAATAAATTTTCGTTATTTAAAAATTTCTATTATTTTGTTTCTAACATCTTCATCTATTCACAAGTTTCATCTATTCACATAAAGTAATATCTCAAGTAAGGTAATACTTCTTCATCTTATAATTTTT